>JANJGN010000014.1:143800877-144008344 GCA_026770705.1 Isurus oxyrinchus
GGTCAGTGCTGAGGGAGTGCTGCAGTGTCAGAGGGTCAGTACTGAGGGAGTGCTGCACTGTCAGGGGGTCAGTACTGAAGGAGTGCTGCACTGTCAGGGGGTCAGTGCTGAGGGAGTGCTGCACTGTCAGGGGGTCAGTACTGAGGGAGTGCTGCACTGTCAGAGGGGCAGTACAGAGGGAGTGCTGCACTGTCGGAGGGGCAGTACTGAATGAGTGCTGCACTGTCAGGGGGTCAGTACTGAGGGAGTGCTGCACTGTCAGGGGGTCAGTACTGAGGGAGTGCTGCACTGTCAGAGGGTCAGTGCTGAGGGAGTGCTGCACTGTCAGGGGGTCAGTACTGAGGGAGTGCTGCACTGTCAGAGGGGCAGTACAGAGGGAGTGCTGCACTGTCGGAGGGGCAGTACAGAGGGAGTGCTGTACTGTCAGAGGGTCAGTACTGAGGGAGTGCTGCACTGTCAGAGGGTCAGTACTGAGGGAGTGCCGCACTGTCAGAGGGTCAGTACTGAGGGGGTGCTGCACTGTCAGAGGGTCAGTACTGAGGCAGTGCTGCACTGTCAAAGGGTCAGTACTGAGGGAGTGCTGTACTGTCAGAGGGTCAGTACTGAGGGAGTGCTGCACTGTCAGAGGGTCAGTACTGAGGGAGTGCCGCACTGTCAGAGGGTCAGTACTGGGGGAGTGCTGCACTGTCAGAGGATCAGTATGGAGGGAGCGCTGCTCTGTCAGAGGGTCAGTACTGGGGGAGTGCTGCACTGTCAGAGGGTCAGTACTGAGGGAGTGCCGCACTGTCAGAGGGTCAGTACTGAGGAAGTGCAGCACTGTCAGAGGGTCAGTACTGAAGGAGTGCTGCACTGTCAGGGGGTCAGTGCTGAGGGAGTGCTGCACTGTCAGGGGGTCAGTACTGAGGGAGTGCTGCTCTGTCAGAGGGGCAGTACAGAGGGAGTGCTGCACTGTCGGAGGGGCAGTACTGAATGAGTGCTGCACTGTCAGGGGGTCAGTACTGAGGGAGTGCTGCACTGTCAGGGGGTCAGTACTGAGGGAGTGCTGCACTGTCAGAGGGTCAGTGCTGAGGGAGTGCTGCACTGTCAGGGGGTCAGTACTGAGGGAGTGCTGCACTGTCAGAGGGGCAGTACAGAGGGAGTGCTGCACTGTCGGAGGGGCAGTACAGAGGGAGTGCTGTACTGTCAGAGGGTCAGTACTGAGGGAGTGCTGCACTGTCAGAGGGTCAGTACTGAGGGAGTGCCGCACTGTCAGAGGGTCAGTACTGAGGGGGTGCTGCACTGTCAGAGGGTCAGTACTGAGGCAGTGCTGCACTGTCAAAGGGTCAGTACTGAGGGAGTGCTGTACTGTCAGAGGGTCAGTACTGAGGGAGTGCTGCACTGTCAGAGGGTCAGTACTGAGGGAGTGCCGCACTGTCAGAGGGTCAGTACTGGGGGAGTGCTGCACTGTCAGAGGATCAGTATGGAGGGAGCGCTGCTCTGTCAGAGGGTCAGTACTGGGGGAGTGCTGCACTGTCAGAGGGTCAGTACTGAGGGAGTGCCGCACTGTCAGAGGGTCAGTACTGAGGAAGTGCAGCACTGTCAGAGGGTCAGTACTGAGGGAGTGCTGTACTGTCAGAGGGTCAGTACTGAGGGAGTGCTGCACTGTCAGAGGATCAGTATTGAGGGAGTGCTGCTCTGTCAGAGGGTCAGTACTGAGGGAGTGCTGCACTGTCAGAGGGTCAGTACTGAGGGAGTGCCGCACTGTCAGAGGGTCAGTACTGAGGAAGTGCAGCACTGTCAGAGGGTCAGTACTGAGGGAGTGCTGTACTGTCAGAGTGTCAGTACTGAGGGAGGGCTGCACTGTCAGAGGGTCAGTACTGAGGGAGTGCTGCACTGTCAGAGGGTGAGTACTGAGGGAGTGCTGCACTGTCAGAGGGTCAGTACTGATGAGTGCTGCACTGTCAGAGGGTCAGTACTGAGGGAGTGCTGCACTGTCAGAGGGTCAGTACTGGGGGAGTGCTGCACTGTCAGAGGGTCAGTACTGAGTGAGTGCTGCACTGTCAGAGGGTGAGTACTGAGGGAGTGCTGCACTGTCAGAGGGTCAGTACTGAGGGAGTGCTGCACTGTCAGAGGGTGAGTACTGAGGGAGTGCTGCACTGTCAGAGGGTCAGTACTGATGAGTGCTGCATTGTCGGAGGATCAGTACTGAGAGAGTGCTGCACTGTCAGAGGGTCGGTAGTGAGGGAGTGCTGCACTGTCAGAGGGTCGGTAGTGAGGGAGTGCTACACTGTCAGAATTTCCATCTTTCTATGAGATGTTACACTGAGGTACCCTTTTCCATTTAGCAGGATGTAAAACTCCCATGGTTATGGACGAAGTGGAGTGCGTCCTGAAGCCAATAATAATCCTTCACAACTGATCACTAAAAACAGTGTATGTCATCATTCTCTTGTTGTTTGTGGGAGTTTGCTGAGCACAGGCAAGCTGCTCCCAACAGTGATGGCATTCAGTTGGTGGTAATGCTTGTTGGGATCTTCAGAGATGTTGGAGGGCCCAGGTCCTCCAACACACTTCAGAAGAAACAGCAGTTTCTACGATGTCATCACTCAGAGAGTCGGGCTAGACAAGGGATGGAAATTGAAAGTAAAACTTCACAATTAAATCCTATCTCTCAGTTTTAGTATTGACAATTCACACTGCTAAGAATCATGAGATGTGTGACTTACTGAGTCCATGGCATCTGTGAACCACACTCAGGACAAGTACAGCACAGGGTTAGATACAGAGTAAAGCTCCCTCTACACTGTCCCCATCAAACACTCCCAGGACAGGTACAGCATGGGGTTAGATACAGAGTAAAGCTCCCTCTACACTGTCCCCATCAAACACTCCCAGGACAGGTACAGCACAGGGTTAGATACAGAGTAAAGCTCCCTCTACACTGTCCCATCAAACACACTCAGGACAGGTACAGCACGGGGTTAGATACAGAGTAAAGCTCCCTCTACACTGTCCCCATCAAACACTCCCAGGACAGGTACAGCACGGGGTTAGATACAGAGTAAAGCTCCCTCTACACCGTCCCCATCAAACACTCCCAGGACAGGTACAGCACAGGGTTAGATACAGAGTAAAGCTCCCTCTACACTGTCCCCATCAAACATTCCCAGGACAGGTATAGCACGGGGTTAGATACAGAGTAAAGCTCCCTCTACACTGTCCCCATCAAACACTCCCAGGACAGGTACAGCACAGGGTTAGATACAGAGTAAAGCTCCCTCTACACCGTCCCCATCAAACACTCCCAGGACAGGTACAGCACGGGATTAGACATAGAGTAATTTATTTTCTCTTTATCTGGGGTGCTCTAATTCCAGTTCTCCAACTGTTTGCGGTTCTCTCCTGGTGCGTGTGTTGTTTTTAAATGTGAGCTTTGGGCCTTTTTTTTTTATTGGCCTTTACATTTGAGCATTGCCAACACTTGGAACCCTAAGGTGTAGGACATCAGGCCCTGGGGATTTGTTACAATTTAGTCCCTTAAGTTTCTCCAATACTTTTTCTCTGTTGATATTAATTTCCCTCATTTCATCACTCCCTCTCACCCTTAGTTTACCATCCATTTCTGGTCATTTGTTGCTTCTACTGTGAAGACAGACACAAAATATTTGTTCAATGCCTCTGCCATTTCTTCATTCCCCATGGTAATTTCTCCTGTCTCTGCTTCTGATGGACCAACGTTAACTCTAGCTACTCTCTTTCTAATATACTTATAAATGCTCTAACAATGTGTTTTTATATTATTTGCTAGCTTTCTCCCCTATGCCATTTGTTTTAATACAAACAAATGAACATACGAATTAGGAGCAGGAGTCGACCATTCGGCCCCTCTAGCCTGTTTCACCATTCAACAAGATCATGGCTGATATGATTGTAACCTCCACTCCACATTGCCATCTACCCTCAATAACCTTTCAGCCCCTTGCTTATCAAGAATCTATCTAGCTCTGCCTTAAAAATATTCAACTGCCTTTTGTGGAAGAGAATTCCAAAGATTTAAGGCCCTCTGAGAGAAAACAAAATTCTTCTCATCTCTATCATACATGGGCAAACCCTTATTTTTAAACAGTGACCCCTAGTTCTAGATTCTCCCACAAGAGGAAACATCCTCTCTACATCCACCCTCTCAAGAACCCTCAGGATCTTATATGTTTCAATCAAGTCACCTCTTACTCTTCTAAACTCCAGCGGGTACAAGCCTAGCCTGTCCAACCTTCCTTCATAAGATGACCTGTTCAATCCAGGTATTAGTCTCTGAGTAAACCCTTTCTGAACTGCTTTCAAAGCATTTACATATTTCCTTAAATAAGGAGACCAGTACTATACACAGTACTTCTTTATATCAATTTTTTTTATTTCCCTTTGCTGGTTTCTAAAACACTTGGACTTGTTATTGTTATTTGCATTATTGTAAGCCTCTTCAATTAATCTAATATTGACCTTCCTGAGTTAGCCACCGATACCTCCTTCTTGCTGAGCCTTTGTTCTTCAATAGAATCTATTTTTGTTGGACATTCTGAATTATTTCTTTTAATGTTTCCCACGGTTCATTTAGAGCCATACCTTTAAATCTATTTACCCAATTAACCTTAACCAGTTCTCCCCTCATACAAATGTAATTGGCTTTGTTTAAATTTAAGATTTTTGTTTGTGATTCGAATACTTTCAACTTAATGTGGAATTCAATGTTATTATGACCACTGTTTCCCAGTGGATCTTTTACTACGACATTACTAATTAACCTTGTTTCATTATACAACCCCCAGGTCTAAGATAGCTTTATCCCTAAGTTGGTTCCACTATGTATTGCTCCAAGAAGTTATCATGAATACATTCCACGAACTGATCTTCCAGATCACTCTTATCAATTTGATTGTCACAGTCTATATGAAGATTAAAGTTCCCCTACAATTTTTACGTTGACTTTGTTACAAGCCCCAGTGATTCTTGCTTAATGCTCTCCCCGAACAGCATAACTACTGTTAGGGGGCTTATCAACTACTCCCACCAGTGTTTTCTGACACTTGCTGTTCCTAATTTCCACCCACACTGATTCTACTTCATGATCTTCTGAGGCCAGATCCTTTCTCTCTCAAATCCTTATGACATCTTTTACTATCTGGGCCACTCCTCCCCTTTGCCATTCTGTCTGTCTTCCTGAAATATTGGGCCTGGAATATTTATATTTTGCGCTTACTGCAAACATGTTTGCTCTGGATCACACTGGTGTCAGGAATTCCTACATTCCACAATCCTGACACAACACCAGCCTTGTCATCTTTATTATCTACTAATTAATTTATGACTTTTTTAATTATTTAATTTCAGTATTGCTGGAAAAAGAGACATATCAAAGCTTTTCATCTTGTACTCATCAGGACACTTTGCAAGAACACCAATATTAGGGGAAAACAGCAATTTATACTGTAAGTGAAGGGAGTGCTGATTGGTTGGCAAGTGGACTCGGCTGATTGGTAGAGGTGTTGCCATGGAGAATGCACCAGTGATGGCGACTGACAGTTAACTACAAAGCAATGTTGAAATTTAAACCAGGCAATTTGACCCTGATTGGTCAAGGTATTGCTCTGAGGAATAAGTCAGCGAATGGCTCTCAGTTATTTTGTTTAGCCCAAACAGGCCACCAGTTTCACACTCAATCAACAGACTGAGTCCCACCAACACCAGCAGCACTGGATCTGCTCTCAGTCTCACCCTCTCTCCTGCACTCTTTAAAGCCTCTGGGTGCGCACTCAGTCTTGCCCCTCTCTCATGCTACTTTAAGCCTCCTGCTGTGTGCTCAGTCTCGCTGCCTCTTGCAAGCTTTTGAGACCACTGAGTCCACTCTCAGTCTCACCCCTTCTCACGCTCTTATAAGCTTCCAGGTCCACTCCCTGACCTGCTATTATAGCCTTGTGTTTACATGGCTGGTCCAGTTCAGTTTCTGGTGTTGGAATTGTGGTCCTGTTAGTCAAAGCTGTTTGAGATTTCTGGAAATTTGGAGACAGGGATGGAATCTGTGGAAGCAGTGACTGTGCTGGCTCGCAATGTTGTAAGTTATTTGACCCTTTGTTCTCTTGGCAGGTCCAAGCCTTGCTGAGTGTCGGGGAATCCTCCAGTCTCACTGAATAATGAGGAGAGTGTCTGGCACCAGGTGAGGGATGGCAGTGTGAGATGGCAGCATTCACCACCGAGTACCAACGGCTGCAGTCCTCCTACACTGACTCCCCACCTGGGGAGGAGGATCTGCTGGTTCATGTGGCTGATGGTGGCAAATGTAAGTTAAACATCTTCCCTTCCTTCCAGAACCATGATGGGGTTCCCCTTTCCTCACCTTCCACTTCTCTAACCTGCGTATTCAGTGGACATCCTCTGCCATTTGCGCCTCCTCCAGCATGATGCCATCACCAGACATACCCTCCCCTTTCCTCCTCTCTCCTTCTGAAGAGGCCGTTCGTTCTGCAACACCCTGGTCAACTCTTCAATCGCCTCCAAAAGGTACCCACCCCCCCCCCCCCCCCAGCGCACTTCCCAATGTCACCTTTCCATGCTAGCAACAACTGCCCTTTTACCTCCTTTCTCCTCAACATCCAAGGCCCCAAACTGGTAAAAGAGTGATAGTGTATTTCTTTCAGTTTGATGTACGGTATTCACTGCTCACAATTTGGTTCACAATGCAGTAGGGATTGCTCCCTTTGAAATGTGATATTCTCCCATCTGTACTGATCAGTGCAAGGTGAAAAGCTACAACAGCGTATATCTCATTTCTATTTTCTCCAAGGAGGCAACACCCCAGTTAATCTGAGTGGTCCCTTCATTCTCTTACCTCAACAATCTTCTTATACACTATACACCATATACACCTATGGGCTTATTCAACATCGCATCTCTGCTTTTAGATTCTATATCTCTTCCATAGATCCATTAATGTTTTATTCCCTTTTCCACTCAATGTATTGTTAATGTTTTGTGAACCTGAACACCCCACTGCTAACCCATATCAACCACCCTTCCCCCACTCAAAGTAATATAATGTATACATTTTGAATTGGAATGTCCCACCTCACAGTTACAGATACTGAATCTATCTGTTGTTCTTTTTGCCCATTCCACCACATCAGTACCTCTTTGTAGTGACCTCTGATTTTCAGCATTATTTACTTTGCCTCCTATTTCCTAACACCAGTCCCTGGAACCCCAGATCCAAACCATCGATGTTAACAAAGAACAGACGTGGTCTCAGAATAGAAACCTTTGAGACAGCACCACCCACTCTCAGAAACTCAAACCTTCTGCTCCTTCCTTGCTGAACAGTATTAGAAAGTCGTTGTAGTCCGAGATGACCATGGGCTGCTCTCTCATTACAGAAAGACAACTGGTGGTGAGTTTAACCTGAGGGTCACCACACCTTAGGTGAAGGGTGAAGTTGAGAAGGTGGGGCCATTATGGATGGCCTTAGCTGGTGCGGGGATTAAACATGTGCTGTTTTTCACGTCACAAACCAGTCGTCTAACTGACCCCCAAAACAGTGTTTAATTTAATTTTGTCCACACACCCAATGCAACCAACTTAAATCGAGGCATAGATTACCAAAGCAGGGGGGTCATGTTGGAGTTGTATAGAACCTTGGTGAGGCCACAGCTGGAGTACTGTGTGCAGTTCTGGTCGCCACATTATAGGAAGGATGTGATTGCACTTGGGGGGGTGCAGAGGAGATTCACCAGGATGTTGCCTGGGATGAAACATTTAAGTTATGAAGAGAGGTTAGATAAACTTGGGTTGTTTTTGTTGGAGCAGAGAAGACTGAGGGGCGACCTGATCGAGGAGTACAAGATTATGAGGGACATGGACAGGGTGGATAGGGAGCAGCTGTTCCCCTTAGTTGAAGGGTCAGTCACAAGAGGGCATAAGTTCGAGGTGAGGGGCAGGAGGTTTAGGGGGGATGTGAGGATAAATTTTTTTACCCAGAGGGTGGTGACGCTCTGGAATGCGCTGCCTGGGAGGGTGGTGGAGGCGGGTTGCCTCACATCCTTTAAAAAGTACCTGGATGAGCACTTGGCACATCATAACATTGAAGGCTATGGGCCAAGTGCTGGTAAATGGGATTAGGTAGGTAGGTCAGGTGTTTCTCATATGTCGGTGCAGACTCGATGGGCCGAAGGGCCTCTTCTGCACTGTGTGATTCTGTGAAATTTCCAGTAGTCTCCTGTTCGGGCACAGTCAAGGTATCTTCCCTCAAAAGGGAAAGTAAGGGCAAACAAATCCAGAGCTCCCTGGATGAAAAAGGAGATAGAAATTAAGATAAAGAAGAAAAAGTGTGATAATGACAGGTGTCCAGTAGAAAATACAATTGAGAACCAAGCGGAATAGAGAAGCCTCAGAAGAGAGGTGAAAGGGAATGCACTGCCTGGAAGTCTGGTGGAGGCCGGTTCCATTGAGGCGTTCGAGGGCATTGGATGATTATTGAATAGAAACAATGTGCTGGGGTACGGGGAAAAGGCAGGGCAATGGCACTAGGTCATAATGCTCATTTGGAGAGCCTGTGCTACACGATGGGCTGAATGGTGGCCTCCTGTAACAATTCTGTGATTCTGCCTGGTAATGCGCAAAGGCTTTCTAATAATTTCTAATCCTTCTGTTTCATTCTCCATAGCTCCATGGCATCACATTGAAAACCTGGATCTATTCTTCTCCAGAATATCCTTTTGGACTGTGTCCTAAAACTGTTCCATCAGCCTCTTGGAGTGAGGACAATTGAGCTTGTACCAGTTATGTATCCGGTTTCTTCAGTGGCAGTGAGTTCATGGGAACAAGGCAATTAACATACCTCTGCTGTGGGTGATTTCACAGAGAGTTCAATCAAGAGATTTCTACACTGACTGGGGTTTCTCAGTCTCAGTCCCTTTCTCTCAGGGAGCTATCTGTACACTGACTGGTCTCTCTCAGCCCCCTCTCTCCCTCAGGGAGATATCTGTACACTGACTGGTCTCTCTCAGCCCCCTCTCTCTCTCAGGGAGATATCTGTACACTGACTGGTCTCCCTCAGTCCCCTCTCTCCCTTGGAGATATCTGTACACTGACTGGTCTCTCTCAGCCCCCTCTCTCTCTCAGGGAGATATCTGTACATTGACTGGTGTCTCTCAGTCCCCTCTCTCTCAGGGGGATATCTGTACACTGACTGGTGTCTCTCAGTCCCCTCTCTCTCAGGGAGATATCTGTACACTGACTGGTGTCTCTCAGTCCCCTCTCTCTCAGGGAGATATCTGTACACTGACTGGTCTCTCTCAGCCCCCTCTCTCTCTCAGGGAGATATCTGTACACTGACTGGTCTCCCTCAGTCCCCTCTCTCCCATGGAGATATCTGTACACTGACTGGTCTCTCTCAGCCCCCTCTCTCTCTCAGGGAGATATCTGTACACTGACTGGTGTCTCTCAATCCCCTCTCTCTCGGAGATATCTGTACACTGACTGGTGTCTCTCAGTCCCTCTCTCTCGGAGATATCTGTACACTGACTGCTGTGTCTCAGTCCCCTACTCTCTCTCTCAGGGAGATATCTGTACACTGACTGGTCTCTCTCAGCCCACTCTCTCTCTCTCTCTCAGGGAGATATCTGTACACTGACTGGTGTCTCTCAGTCTCTCTCTGTCTCAGGGAGATATCTGTACACTGACTGGTATCTCTCAGTCCCCTCTCTTTTGGAGTTATCTGTACACTGACTTGAGTGTTGCTGGAAAAATTGGCAGATTGACTGGCAGATTGTATCAAACAGCATATCCTTTTGACTGCTCATAGCATGCAAGGTACTGACAGCACCCAACCATCCCAAGTTGGCAAAACTCAAAACACTGTGTCTGACATTAGATATGATTCTGCGATTAGACAGCACTTGCTGAACAACCCTGAGTGTGTTAAGAATTACACGGGCAACCGATTTAAGATTATCAGTCAGGCTCACAGTATAGCTCACTTATGTGTGCTAGGAGCTACATAGATCAATACACAGGCCCTGTCCTTTGCGGACAGAATGTGTACACATATTTCGCATGTTTCAACTGAACAAAATCGGCAATAGCCAGTCTCTGGTTCATCCCCAGTAGCAATGCCTTGACCAATCACAGTCAAACTGTCTGGTTTGATTTTAAACAAAGCTTGTCAGTCATTGGTTGACTGATGCATTCTCCATGACAGCGCCTCTACCAATCAGAGTCGACTTGCTAACCAATCAGCAATCTCTTCTCATGCAGTGGAAGCTATTGTTCCCTTTAAATTTGGTATTCATGCGGATTGTCCTAATGAGTGCAAGATGAAAAGCTTCGACAACATATGTCTTTTTTCTGCAATACTCAAGTTCCGCACTACCGAATGTGTCTCTGTACAGTGTCTGGTGTCTCCCAGCTCCCCTGTCTGTGAGATATCTGTACACTGACTGGTGCCTCTTGGTCCCTGTCATGAAGCTATTAATGTACATAATATCATTGGAAAATATTTTCCCTTTAAAATAGAGATTTTGTGTGTGGGCGTGCCTTAATTGGATTAAAGCCAGTTAGTCTGGGTGCTTTGATGTGTACTAGTTTTGATATGTAAGAGAGACGGAATGCATTTGCATTTTTTTTGAATAGGGCATTCAAGAAGTGGGGTGAATTCTGACACCTTTTCTAGCAGCTACCAAGCAATATGTTTATATTACTAATAAAATTGGTACTATGAAAGGGGTTTCATTGTTAGAAGAGATGGCGTTCAAAGGGGCTGGTGATACATTGAGAATTTACATTCAGTGAGCTGTGCTGGGTATAACAAGACAACCGTTTTTGTGTGTGTAGGGCAGAGGCAATGTGAGATCAAAAGCAGCTGTAAGCCTCCAACGGTCTCCACAGGAACCAAAGTGAAAAGAACCTCATTTTGAAGTCATGAAGTGAAAATGCTTTGCCCAGTTTCTGGTTAAGTCTATGGGTTGCTGTTGCCTTAATGGGGATTAGTTTGGGAATTTGTTAAAAGTTATGATCGTAGTAATTTGTAGCCATGTGTAAATTAATAAAATGTTTTATATTAAGCTAAATGAAACCTCTCGAGAACTGGTGGTATGATTCCTGAATTTAAAGTTGCATCTCAAAGATAACACTTAAAATTATAGGTTATGACAGTTGTTTTAAGTTTCCCACTGGGATTTTTATAAATACGTCAATTTACCAACTGTTCAGTCATAACAATCCCCTTTCTCTCAGGGAGATATCTGTACACAGACTGGTGTCTCTCAGTCCCTCTCTCTCAAGGAGTTATCTGTACACTGACTGGTGTCTCTCAGTCCCTCTCTCTCAGGGAGTTATCTGTACTCTGACTGGTGTCTCTCAGTCCCTCTCTCCCAGGGAGATATTTGTACACTGACTGGTATCTCTCAGTCCCCTCTCTCTGGGAAAATACTGTGTGTCTAACAGCGGATAGCAGTATTGACAGTAGTATTTAGTGTGTGTCCCAAGATAATGTTCAATGTTCATGCTTTTGTTTATGGTTCTGTGTACATTGGGCTGCCTCAGTTTGGTAATGTGATGTGAGTTCTTTATTTGACGTTTCTGGTCTTTCCTTAACTGTCTGGAACATCTACCACTTACATCAGAAGAATGGCTTTCTCTGTATGCTGTTGTCAGAAATATTTGAATTGGTGTAAGTTGTTTGTTTTGTCTTAACTAAACTCTAGTAGAACGTACAGGTACAGGTACAGCCTCACCCCGGCTGCTCGGCAGAGGGAGGCATCACCTCAGCTACTCGACCGAGGTACAGCCTTCCCTGGGCTGCCGGGCAGGGGTACGGCCTTAACTCTGAGAACATGGAGATCTGGGGAGAGAGAAACAGAATTAACGTTTCGAACTCGATATGTCTCTCTGCAGATGTGGCCAGACCTGATGAGAATTTCAAGCATTTTCAGTTTCCATTTTGGATTTCCAGAATCCACAGTATTTTGCTTTTATTAGGTGCCGATTTGGGGATTGCCCAGGAGCTTGGGTGTACCTACACCATATGGACTGCAGTGGTTCAAGAACCTAATAACTAGGAGCAGGAGTAGGTAATTCAGCCCCTCGAGCCTGTCCCACCATTCAATACGATCATGGCTGATCTCATTTCGGCCTCAACTCCAATTTCCCGCTCTCTCCCCATAGCCTTTCAACCCGTTACTAATTAAAAATCTGTCTATCTCCTCCTCAAATTTATTCAGCATCCCGGCATCCACTGCACTCTGAGATTGTGAATTCCACAGATTCATGCCCCTTTGAGAAAAGTTATTCCTCCTCATCTCTGATTAAATCTACCACCCCTTAGCCTAAAACTACGGCCTCTCATTCTAGAATGCCCCACAAGGGGAAACATCCGCTCCACGTCTACTTTGTCTATTCCCTTTTAGCATCTTATACACCTCAATTAGATCTCCTTTCATCCTTCTAAACTCTAGCGAGTATAGGCCTAAATTGCTCAATCTCTCCTCGTAAGACAAGTCCCGCATCTCTGGAATCAATCTAATGAACCTCCTCTGAACCGCCTCCAATGCAACTACTTCCTTCCTCAAGTAAGGGGACCAAAACTGTGCACAGTACTTCAGGTGCGGTCTCACCAATGCCTTGTACAGTTGCAACAACACTTCCCTATTTTTATACTCTATTCCTTTAACAATAAATGCTAAAATTCCATTTGTCTTCCTTATTACCTGCTGCACCTGCATTCTAGCTTTCAGCGATTCATGCACGAGGACACCCAGATCCCTCTGCACTGAAGCATTCTGAAGTTTCTCTCCATTTAAATAATAAGTCACCTTTTTATTCTTCTGACCAAAACGGATAACCTCACACTTATCCACGTTAAACTCCATCTGCCAGATTTTGGCCCATTCACCTAACCTGTCCATATCCATTTGTAAATTTCTTGTTTCTTCACTGCAACTTACTTTCCCACCTGTCATCTGCAAATTTAGTTATGGTACCTTCTATCCCTGAATCCAAATCATTAATATAGATTGTAAATAGTTGGGGCCCAAGGACCAAACCCTGTGGCACCCCACTAGTTACAGCTTGCTATCCAGAAAAAGACCTATTTATCCCAACTCTCTGCTTTCTGTTGGTTAGCAATCCCCCATCCAAGCTAATATATTACCCCTAACTCCGTGCAATCTTATTTTGTTTCAGTTCTATCGTGTGGCACGTTGTCAAAGGCCTTCTGGAAGTCCAGATATACTATATCTACAGCATCCCCATTATCCACTTTGCTTGTCACATCTTCAAAGAACTCTAGCAAATTAGTCAAACACGATTTATTCTTCATAAAACCATGCTGGCTCTGGTGGATTGCATTTTGACTTTCCAAATGTCTCATTACTACTTCCTTAATAATGGATTCCAACAATTTCCCAATGGCAGATGTTAAACTAACTGGTGTACAATTTCCTACTTTCTGCCTCCCCCCTTTTTTGAATAAGGGCGTTATATTAGCATTTTTCCAATCCACTGGAACCTTTCCAGAATCCAGGTAATTTTGGAATATTATAGCCAATGCATCCACTATCTCCGCTGCTACTTCCTTTAAGACCCTGGGGATGTAGGCCATCAGGTCCTGGGGACTTGTCACCCCTTAATCCCAATAGTTTGCTCAGCACCACCTTCTCAAGGGCAATTAAGGATGGGCAACAAATGCTGGCCCAGCCAGTGACATGCACGTCCCTTGAACAAATACATTTAGAAAAAGCTTTGGGAATGGGTTCCTGTCCAGCACAAACTGATGGGCAGCTCCCTGTAAGCACCCTGATTGAAATGAGTTCAGCAGTCTCGAAACTGCCTTAAAACTGTCAGTCTGAGTCACAGCAAATAGGAACATAGGATGAGGAGGAAGTTATTCAACCCCTCGAGCCTGCTCTGCCATTTAATGGTTGATCTGTGATCTAATTCCATGTACCTTGCTTTGACCCACAACCCTAAAAATCTGTCAGTCTCAGATTGAAAATCAGCAATGGATCTAGCATCAGTTGCTGTTTGCAGAAATAAATTCAAGCTTCTGTAGTTCCTTGTGTGTAAAAATCTTTCCTCATTTCACAGCTGAAAAGTCAGGCTCCAGTTTTTCGACTTTTCCCCTTAATCCTGACCAACCTTCCAAGCCAGCCGAAAATGTTTTTCAATCTACCCTTTCACTTCCCCTTCGTATTAAAAGCTTTCATCAAATCACTCCTTCGTGGTCTAATTTCCAGGGGATAAACCCCATCTTGTATAATTTATCCGCTTAGTTCAACCTTTGGATCCAGGTTTCATTCTAGTAAAGCTACCCTGCACTCCCGCTGAGGTATGGTGCCCAGAACTGCTCACATTACTGCAGGGCCAGTTTAACCAGGACTTTGTATAACTGCAGCATGGCAGTGTAGAGGGAGCTTTACTCTGTATCTAACCCTGTGCTGTACCTGTCCTGGGAGTGTTTGATGGGTCAGTGTAGAGGGAGCTTTACTCTGTATCTATCCCCATGCTATACCTGTCCTGGGAGTGTTTGATGGGGACGGTGTAGAGGGAGCTTTACTCTGTATCTAACCCCGTGCTGTACCTGTCCTGGGAGTGTTTGATGGGGACAGTGTAGAGGGAGCTTTACTCTGTATCTATCCCCATGCTATACCTGTCCTGGGAGTGTTTGATGGGGACTGTGTAGAGGGAGCTTTACTCTGTATCTAACCCCGTGCTGTACCTGTCCTGGGAGTGTTTGATGGGGACATTGTAGAGGGAGCTTTACTCTGTATCTAACCCCATGCTGTACCTGTCCTGGGAGTGTTTGATGGGGACAGTGTACAGGGAGCTTTACTCTGTATCTATCCCCATGCTATACCTGTCCTGGGAGTGTTTGATGGGGACGGTGTAGAGGGAGATTTACTCTGTATCTAACCCCGTGCTGTACCTGTCCTGGGAGTGTTTGATGGGGACAGTGTAGAGTGAGATTTACTCTGTATTTAACCCCGTGCTGTACCTGTCCTGGGAGTGTTTGATGGGGACAGTGTAGAGAGAGCTTTACTCTGTATCTAACCCCGTGCTGTACCTGTCCTGGGAGTGTTTGATGGGGACAGTGTAGAGGGAGCTTTACTCTGTATCTAACCATGTGCTGTACCTGTCCTGGGAGTGTTTGATGGGGACAGTGTAGAGGGAGCTTTACTCTGCATGTAACTGTGCACTGTATCTGACTGTGGTTGTAATCTCTCTCTCTCTTTCTTTCCCCCTCTTGGTTTTTACAGGCAGTTTGTTTTCGTTGTAACTTTCACCACTTTCCTCGTCAACTGTGTTGATTATGACATCCTGTTCGCTAACAAGCTGGTGAACAATACACATCGCGAAAATCAGCTGGTCAAAGTCACGCTGCCAGATGCCTTTCTGCCCCCACACGTCTGCACTGCTGAGTAAGGACTGTGGAGTCGCTGTTGCTTCCTATGGGTAATGGGGCAGAGTTCCATAGAGAGCCAGACTGAAGCACCTTTAAGGATACCAGAAGTCTTGTTCCCTAATGGACATTAGTGAACCTGTTGGGTTTTTTACAATTCTAGCAGCTTTTTTAAGAAACAAGTTTTGTTTATTTAGATAGAATTACACAGTACTGAAAGCACAGGAACAGGCCATTCGGCCCACATGGTCAATGTTGGTGTTTATGCTCCACCTGATTCTCCCCACTGTTCTACATCTAACCTCATCCACATATCCTTCTATTCCTTTCTCCATTGTGTTAATACAGTTTCCCCTTAAAAGTACTGATACTTTTCACCTCAACTGATCCTTGTAATGGAGACTTGTATAAGATAAGGATCCCTGTTTTACAGGATCCGGCAGAACTTGCTGATCATCTTCATCCTGCTGATTGCTGGAGTCTTCTGGGTTCATCGGCTGGTGAAATTCATCTACAACATCTGCTGTTACTGGGAGATTCGGGCCTTTTACAGGAATGCTCTGAAGATACCCATGGTATGTTACTGCTCCCTCTAGCTCTAGCTCCAGCTCCCTGTTGCTTACGTTCCTTGGGGTTGAGATGAGAACTGCTGAGGGGGGTAGAGTCCTGTCTCTTGAGTGGGGCTTGAAGCCGTGATATTATGACAGGTGAAAGAGCCACCACTGTGCCAGTGACATGTTTGGAATTACTGGGGTGTATCGGTTGATGCAGGTTATATTGGCCATTTAGATTTTAGAATTCACTTTTGGGATGTGTGCTTCGCTGGCTGGGCCCAGCATTTATTGCCCATCCCTAATTGCCCTTGAGAAGGTGGTGGTGAGCTGCCTTCTTGAACCGCTGCAGTCCATGTGGTGTAGGAACACCCACAGTGCTGTTAGGGAGGGAGTTCCAAGATTTTCACCCAGTGACAGTGAAGGAACGGTGATATATTTCCAAGTCAGGATAGTGAGTAACTTGGAGGGGAACTTCCAGGTGGTGGTGTTCCCATCTATCTGCTGCCCTTGTCCTTCTAGATGGTAGTGGTCGTGGGTTTGGAAGGTGCTGTCGAAGGAGCCTTGGTGAATTCCTGCAGTGCATCTTCTAGATGGTTCACACACTGCTGCTACTGTGCGTTGGTGGTGGAGGGAGTGAATGTTTAAGCTGGGGAAGGGTGAATGGGTGTTTAAGGTGGCATACGGGGGTGAGTGGGAAACTGGAGTGGGACTCAGTAGGGAACACCAGGGTGAGGGGGTTGGTGGGAAACAGCAGAGTTGAGGGGTCAATGGGGAATGGGGGTGGGTGTCGGAACGGTGGGGTGGGATCAGTGGGGAGCAGGTAGGGCGGGGGCCAGTGGAGAGCATGGGGCGGGGGTTGGGGCCTCAGTGGGGAATCGGGGGGCGGGGGCCGGTGGGGAGCAGGTGGGTCGGAGGCCAGTGAGAGCAGGGGCGGGGGGGTGGGGGCTCAGTGGGGAATCGGGGAGCAGGGGGGGGTAGTGGGGGCTCAGTGGGATCGGGAACAGGTGCCGGTGGGGAGCAGGGGGCGGGGGTCAGTGGGGAGCAGGGGGCGGGGGTCAGTGGGGAGCAGGGGGCAGGGGTCAGTGGGGAGCAGGGGGTGGGGGTCAGTGGGATCGGGGGCAGGGGTCTGGGGAGCAGCTGGTGTGAGCTGATGCTATCATGTTTTGTTTCAGTCTCATCTCCCCTACTTCAGCTGGCAGGAAGTTCAAGATCGCATTATCCAGATTCAGAAAGAACATCAGATTTGCATCCACAAGAGGGAGCTGAGTGAGCTGGATATCTACCATCGCATTCTGCGTTTCAAAAACTACACAGTGGCTATGATCAACAAATCCCTTCTGCCAATTCACTTTCACGTTCCCGCCCTTGGGGAGGTGGTCTTCTATACCAGAGGCTTGAAGTATAACTTTGAGCTGATCTTCCTGTGGGGACCAGGATCTCTCTTTCAGAACGAGTGGAGTTTGAAGTCGGAGTACAAGAGGGCAGGGAACCGTTTAGAACTGGCCGAGAAACTCAGCACCAGGATCCTGTGGATTGGCATCACCAACCTGCTGCTGTGCCCGGTTATCCTGATCTGGCAGATTCTCTATGCTTTCTTCAGCTACACTGAGGTGATCAAGCGAGAGCCAGGCAGCCTAGGGGCTCGCTGCTGGTCACTGTACGGCCGATGTTACCTCCGCCATTTCAATGAGCTGGACCATGAGCTACAGTCTCGGCTCAGCAAGGGGTATAAACCCGCCTCAAAGTACATGAACTGCTTCCTGTCCCCATTGCTGACGGTTCTAGCAAAAAATGTTGCCTTCTTTGCTGGCTCAATCCTGGCCGTGCTCATTGCTCTAACTGTGTACGATGAGGACGTTCTAGCTGTAGAGCATGTGCTGACTACCATAACTCTCCTCGGCCTCTGTGTCACTGTGTGTAGGTGAGAATCCTGGGTAGAAACATGGGTTGACTCTGTGCGAGGAATGCGGGGAACGTGGAGAGAAAAGGGAGTGATGTCTCGGGTCATCAACTGATAGTTCTGCCTGTCTGCACATTCCAGAGACCTGAACACACAATTGAGGCTGACAGTCACAGTGCTGCACTGTAGGAGGGTCAGCACCCATGGAGTCATAGAGTTATACAGCACAGAATCAGACCCTTCGGCCCATCATGTCTATCCTGGCCATCAAAACCCTATCTATTCTAATCCCATTTTCCAGCACTTGGCCTGTAGTCCTGTATGTTATGGTGTTTCAAGTGCTCATCTAAATACTTCTTAAATGTTGTGAGGGTTCCTGCCTCTACCACCCCCTCAGTCAGTGTGTTCCAGATTCCAACCACCCTCTGGGTGAAAAAATCCCTCCTCAAATCTCTTCTAAACCTCCTCCCATAACCTGAAACCTATGCCTCCTGGTTATTGACTAAGGGGAAAGGTTTCTTCCTATCTACCCTGTCTAAAGCCTTCATAATTTTGTATACCTCTATCAGGTCCCCCCTCAGCCTTCTCTGCTCTAAGGAAAACAACCCCAGCCTATCCACTCTCTTTTCATAGCAGAAACCCTCCAGCCCAGGCAACATCCTGGTGAATCACCTCTGCACCCCCTCCAGTGCAATCACATCCTTCCTATAATGTGGGGACCAGAACTGCACACAGTACTCCAGCTGTGGCCTAACTAGCGTTTTGTACAGTTCCAACATAACCTTCCTAAAGTCAGTACTGAGGGAGTGCTGCACTATCGGAGGGTCAGGACTGAGGGAGGGCTGCACTGTCGGAGGGTCAGGACTGAGGAAGTGCTGCACTGTCGGAGGGTCAGGACTGAGGGAGGGCTGCACTGTCGGAGGGTCAGGACTGAGGAAGTGCTGCACTGTCGGAGGGTCAGGACTGAGGGAGTGCTGCACTGTCGGAGGGTCAGGACTGAGGGAGGGCTGCACTGTCGGACAGTCAGGACTGAGGGAGTGCTGCACTGTCGGAGGGTCAGGACTGAGGGAGTGCTGCACTGTCGGAGGGTCAGGACTGAGGGAGGGCTGCACTGTCGGAGGGTCAGGACTGGGGAGGGGAGGGTGTGCTTCACTGTTAGAGGGTCAGTACAATAAGTCCTCACTGTAGTTGCATTCCTGAAAATCATGACATCACATTACTCATGGGTTCCCGTAGGAATCAATGTTAAAACTAGATTTAGGTTCCTTTTAATATTTCTCATATGTAAAAATGTACATGTTGAAATACTGAACCATACAATGTTCATTTCTAGCAGAACTAACTTGCACTATAAAATAAGTCCCTAAATATGAAAGAAACACTGCATAAATTGAAGGGAAAACGTTGCCGGGTTATGGGGAAAGAACAGAGGATTGGGACTAATTGGATAGTTACACTAATTCCTAGAGTCAGCAGAGACATGATAGGCCGAATGGCTTTCTTCTGTGTCGTATAATTTGATTATTCTATGATTTTAAGTTTAGGAGAGGCCTCTGAGTCTGGTCCTTTCCCTAAACTCCACAGAAAATTCTGCCATAATTTCTTCTGTAAGGTTCCCTTATCCCCTGAGTGCTTTCTTCTGCAGCTCTTCCAGTCTTACAGCTAAATGCATTTAAAAAAATGTTTTGGTAACCTTTCAATCATGAAATGCTGCATAACATTTTCACATCTCCTTTTATCTCTGCACATTGAGTTTAGTTGCCTCAGTGATTTTCTTCCAAAGCATTCTTCACGCTTTGAAGAAAGAATTTAATCCTGTGTCACAGATGGCTAACCAAGCCCTTTAGTCACCTTTAGATGGGTTTCCAGTATTCTTTGCCTGAATTTACACGGATCACACAGGTCTGTACTGAGGGAGTGCTGCACCGTTGGAGGGTTAGTACTGAGGGAGTGCTGCACCGTCGGAGGGTCAGTACTGAGGGAGTGCTGCACCGTCGGAGGGTCAGTACTGAGGGAGCCCTGCACTGTCAGAGGGTCAGTACTGAGGGAGTGCTGCACTTGTCAGAGGGTCAGTACTGAGGGAGTGCTGCACCGTCGGAGGGTCAGTACTGAGGGAGTGCTGCACCATCGGAGGGTCAGTGCTGAGGGAGTGCTGCACTGTCGGAGGGTCAGTGCTGAGGGAGTGCTGCACCGTCGGAGGGTCAGTGCTGAGGGAGTGCTGCACCGTCGGAGGGTCAGTGCTGAGGGAGTGCTGCACCGTCGGAGGGTCAGTGCTGAGGGAGTGCTGCACCGTCGGAGGGTCAGTGCTGAGGGAGTGCTGCACTGTCAGAGGGTCAGTGCTGAGGGGGTGCTGCACTGTCAGAGGGTCAGTACTGAGGGAGTGCTGCACCGTCAGAGGGTCAGTACTGAGGGAGTGCTGCACCGTCGGAGGGTCAGTACTGAGGGAGCCCTGCACTGTCAGAGGGTCAGTACTGAGGGAGTGCTGCACTTGTCAGAGGGTCAGTACTGAGGGAGTGCTGCACCGTCGGAGGGTCAGTGCTGAGGGAGTGCTGCACTGTCAGAGGGTCAGTGCTGAGGGGGTGCTGCACTGTCAGAGGGTCAGTACTGAGGGAGTGCTGCACCGTCAGAGGGTCAGTACTGAGGGAGTGCTGCACCGTCGGAGGGTCAGTACTGAGGGAGCCCTGCACTGTCAGAGGGTCAGTACTGAGGGAGTGCTGCACTTGTCAGAGGGTCAGTACTGAGGGAGTGCTGCACCGTCGGAGGGTCAGTACTGAGGGAGTGCTGCACCATCGGAGGGTCAGTGCTGAGGGAGTGCTGCACTGTCGGAGGGTCAGTGCTGAGGGAGTGCTGCACCGTCGGAGGGTCAGTGCTGAGGGAGTGCTGCACCGTCGGAGGGTCAGTGCTGAGGGAGTGCTGCACCGTCGGAGGGTCAGTGCTGAGGGAGTGCTGCACCGTCGGAGGGTCAGTGCTGAGGGAGTGCTGCACCGTCGGAGGGTCGGTACTGAGGGAGTGCTGCACCGTCAGAGGGTCGGTACTGAGGGAGTGCTGCACCGTCAGAGGGTCGGTACTGAGGGAGTGCTGCACCGTCAGAGGGTCGGTACTGAGGGAGTGCTGCACCGTTAGAGGGTCAGTACTGAGGGAGTGCTGCACTGTCAGATGGTCAGTACTGAGGGAGTGCTGCACTGTCAGATGGTCAGTACTGAGGGAGTGCTGCACCTTCGGAGGGTCAGTACTGAGGGAGTGCTGCACTGTTTGAGGTTCTGTCTTTCAGATGAGATATTAAAACTGGGCCCTGTCTGTCTTCCCAGGTGGATGTAAACGTTCCCACGACACCATTTTGAAGAGAACTAGGGGAACTCTCCTTGGTGTTGTGGCCAATATTTATGCGACAACCAGCATCTCATTGTAGAAAAACACTGCACAGTTCGGCTGCTGAGTTTCAGTATCTGGTTACTGCTGATTCCTCTCCTGTTTATGTGAACAATCTTTCTTTTGTTCAGGTGTTTTATCCCAGACAAACACATGGTGTTCTGCCCGGAGCAGCTACTGAGGGTGATTCTGTCTCATATCCACTACATGCCTGATCACTGGCAGGGCACAGCAAACCGCTACGAGACCAGGGACGAGTTTGCTCAGCTCTTTCAATACAAAGCAGTAAGGAGCTTTGGTGGGGCATTTGCTTTCTATTCCAGGTTTATGACACTGAGTTATGGTTCACATAGTCCCAGAGAGGGGGCTTGCTGCTGGGTGGTGGGGAGAGGTGCGGTGGTGGTGGTGGTGGTGCCGGTGCCCTGGGCTGTGTTGGATACTGCAGCAGTCCGTTTGGGTGGCCTATTGAATGGGGAGGAAAATCAGTCAGTGTAGAGCAGATGGTGGGGGGAACAGTGTTGGGTGAGCTTGGGTCAGTTGGAGGGTGAGGGGGCGTGGTGGGGGAATGTGTGAGCAAGCCTCTAACCTGTGGAGGGGTATCCATTAATCGGGATCTGTGAGTGAGGGGCTCTCAGTCCAGGAGGTGGCTTTTTCCTGAAAGTAAACAGCCTCTGTCCACAGGTTTTCATCCTCGAGGAGCTGCTCAGCCCCATCATCACTCCTTTCATCCTCATCTTCTGCCTGAGACGAAAGTCCCTCGAGATCATTGACTTCTTCCGAAACTTCACTGTGGAGGTTGTGGGTGTCGGGGATACCTGTTCCTTCGCCCAGATGGATGTCCGACAGCACGGGCACCCTGCGGTAAGTGACGCTGGGCGGACCCTGTGCCCCAGCCCTCCGCCCGTGGCCCCCATATGGTGCAAGTATGCTGGGGGTGGTCTGTTAATATGGATAGATGATTGGCTGACAAACGGAACAGAGTCAGGATAAATGGGTGATGTTCAGGTTGACAATGTGTAACTGGTGAAGTGCCACTGGGATCAGTGCTGGGGCCTCAGCTATTTCTGTGTTAATGACTTGGATGAAGGGGCTGAGTGTATTGTAGCCAAATTTGCTGACAATACAAAGATAGGTGAGAAACAAAGTTGTTAGGAGGATACAAAGAGTCTGCAAAGGGATATAGACAGGTTACGTGAGTGGGAAAAAAATTGGCAGATGGAGTTTAATGTGGGAAAATGTGAACTTGTCCAATTTGGTAGGAAGAATAAAAAAGCAAATTATTTAAATGGAAAGAGATTGGGGAACTCGGCGGTTCTGAGGGATCTGGGTGTCCTGGTACATGAATCACAAAAAGTTAGTGTGCAGGTACAGCAAGTGATTAGGAAGGCAAATGGAATATTGGTGTTTATTGCAGGGGGAGCGGAATATAAAAGTAGAGATGTTTTGCTACTGTTGTATAGGATCCTGATGAGACCACGTCTGGAATACTGTGTACAGTTTTGGCATCCTTACATGAAAATGGATTTAGTTGTATTAGAAGTAGGTCAGAGGAAGGTTCACTCGACTGATTCCTGGGATGAGGGTGTTAACTTATGAGGAAAGGTTGGATGGGTTGGGCCTGTAACTGTTCGAGTTTAGAAGAATGAGAGATGATCTTACTGAAATACAAAAAGGTCCTGAGGGGAATTGACAGGGTGGATGCTGAGAGGATGTTTCCCCTTGTGGGAGAGACTAGAACTAGGGGACACAGTTTAAATAAAGATGTCTCCCATGTAAGACAGAGATGCGGAGATTTTTTTTTCTTCTGAGGGTCGTTAGTCTGTGGAACTCTCTTCCCAGAGAGCAATGGAGGCTGGGTCATTGAATATTTTTAAAACTGACTTAGATAGAATCTTACTTAACAAGGGAACCAAAGGGCATAGGGGTAGAGAGGAAAAAAGAGTTGAGGCCACAATCAGGTCAGCTATGGTCGTATCAAATGGCAGAGTAGGCTCAAACGGCCGAATGGCCTACTCTTGCTCCTACTTCATGTGTTCCTGTAAGATTCTGAGGCAGCTTGAAAGGGTAGAAGTTGAGAGGTTGTTTCCTCTCATTTGGCAATCTGGAAGTAGGGAGCACTGTTTAAAAATAAGGAGCCTCCCACTTAAGACTGAGATAAGGGGAATTTCTTCTCTGATGGTCGTTAGTCTTTGGAATTTTCTTCCAGCAAGAACAGGGTAGGCTGGGTCATTGAATATTTTCAGGGCTGAGTTAGACAGATTTTTGAGCTACAAGGGAGTCAAGGGTTAAGGGGGCCGGCAAGAAAGTGGAGTTAAGGCTTCATACTGATCAGTCATGATCTTATTGAATGGCGGAACAGGCTTGATGGGCTGAATGGCCTACTCCTGCCCCTAATTCTTATGATCTTATATCCATGACATCACTAAAACTGCCTCTTTTCACCTTCATGGCATCGCCCAACTGTATCCCTGCTTCATCTCATCTGCTTCTGATTCATTCCTTTGTTACCTCTGAACTTGACTATTGCAGCATACTCTTGGCTGATCTCCCACATTCTATCCTCTATCAACATGAGGTCATCCAAAACTCTGCTGCCTGTGTCCATGCTCACACCGAGTCTCGTTCCCCCATTACCCTTGTGCTCACTGACCTACACTGGTTCCCGGTCCAGTCGTGCCTAGATTTTAAAATGGGCAAAAAGGCTAATTGAATACTGGCCTTTATATTTAGAGACTAGAATACAAAGGGTGGAAGTCAAGCTTCAGCTGCATAAAGCTCCAATAAAACCACACCTGGTGTTACTGTGAGCAAACCTGGACGCCACACCTTAGGACTAATGTATTGGCCTTGGAGGGAGTGTAGATGGAGAATGATACCTGGACTCCAAGGTTTAAGTTACAAGGATGAATTACACAAATGAGAGTTGTATTCCCTGGAATTTGGAAGGTTAAGTGTTGATCTGATTGATATTTCCAGGGTATTAAGGGGAACAGGAGGGTTAGATAGAGAACCAGGGTCAGACTCTAAAAGAAACACACCCTTCAGGAGTGAAAATAGGAAACATTTCTACACACACAGCGTGATAGAAGTTCAGAACTCTTTTGGAAACAGCAATTTGTGCAAGATTTAATTTTATGTGAATTTAAGTTTAAATCTGAAATTAATTGCTTTTGTTATCCAAAGATATTAAGGGTAATGGATCAAAGATGGCTATATGGAGTCAGGTCACAGATTAGTCATGATCTCAATGAATGGTAGAACAGGTTTGAGGGGCTGAATGGCCTCCTGTTCCTGTGACGAGCATTTGGCCCCAGTAGTTCCTTATGTGACTCAGTGTCATATTTTGCCTGATAATGCTACTTTGAAGCACCTTGGGGTGTCATATCACATTAAAAATGCTACATGAGAGCAATTTGTAGTTGATTGTAACCCTGTTGCCTCTCAGTGGTTCTCTGGCAGAAAGACTGAGGCCTCCATCTACCAGCAGGCCGAGGATGGCAAGACTGAACTCTCTCTGATGCACTTCGCTATCACGAACCCGCACTGGCAACCCCCTCAGGGCAGCACTGCCTTCATCAGCCAATTGAAGGAGAAGGTCAATCGAGACAAGGGAGCGGTGATTGGAAGCCACAGCTTCCTTCCGGAGAATGGCCTCTTCACGTCCCTACAGTCTGTACAGTCTGAGTCAGAGGTAAGAAGCAGCCCATGAACAACACAGGAAGGGCCCAGTCCCCCAGGGGAAAGGCCCAGTCCCCCAGGGGGAGGGCCCAGTCCCACAGGGCAGGACATTGGGGGAAGGGCCCAGGGGAAGGGCCCAGTCCCACAGGGCAGGACACCAGGGGTAGGGCCCAGTCCCACAGGGCAGGACGTAGGGGGAAGGGCCCAGTCCCACAGGGCAGGACATTGGGGGAAGGGCCCAGTCCCACAGGACAGGACATTGGGGGAAGGGCCCAGTCCTACAGGGCAGGGCATCGGGGGAAGGGCCCAGTCCTACAGGGCAGGACCCCAGGGGAAGGGCCCAGTCCCACAGGGCAGGACATTGGGGGAAGGGCCCAGTCCCACAGGGCAGACACCAGGGGGAGGGCCCAGTCCCACAGGGCAGGACACCAGGGGAAGGGCCCAGTCCCACAGGGCAGGACACCAGAGGAAGGGCCCAGTCCCACAGGGCAGGACACCAGGGGAAGGGCCCAGTCCCACAGGGCAGGACACCAGGGGAAGGGCCCAGTCCCACAGGGCAGGACATCGGGGGGAGGGCCTAGTCCCACAGGGCAGGACATCGGGGGGGAGGGCCCAGTCCCACAGGACAGGACATTGGGGGAAGGGCCCAGTCCCACAGGACAGGACACCAGGGGAAGGGCCCAGTCCCACAGGGCAGGACACCAGGGGGAGGGCCCAGGGGGAGGGTGCATTGTCTAGTTGTCTCGGTGAGTTTTCTAACAGTGAGATATTGTGTTGTTGCAGCCTCACAGTATGATCACCAACCTGATTGCGGGACCCCCATCACTCGTGTTTCAGAGAGGCCGAGAAGGTCCCTTGGATCCAGCATCCTCGTTGCGTTCATTCTCTCCGGGGCAGAGCAGCCAGAACCCTCCTGGAAGTCTCCACAACTCTCTGCTACGGACCAGGCCTGGGAGAGCCATGGCTGGATCAGGGTGCGGAGACACTGAGGCTCTGTATGATTCACAGGCTTGTCGTGACAAAACTGTTCGATCTATCAAACCTGTCACTTGCTGGGTGTATCTCCTCTCCCACCAGCAGCATATCCAGTTTACCAGGCAATAGTGAGGGTGAGGAGGGAGGGATAGAAGGGTTGGTGTAAGAAGGGAAGTTTGGAGGGAGAGAGTGGTAAGGGGGAGGGTACCTGGGGAGGTTGGCTTTTGGGCTGGAGGGTGATAGTGAAGGGTGTCTGTGGGGCAGGTTTGGAGCGGGCTCTGAGGTGAGGCTCAGGGAGGGGTGCCTGGGGCTGGTGGTGGGAGGGGTGCCACCAGGGCTGGGGCATGGGGGGGAAGGGAAGGATGACTGGGGGAGTGTTGGGGGGGGGGGGGTGGTTGTTGGTGGGAGGAGGGTGATGGGGAGGAGTGCTTGACAGGGCTGGTGGTGGGGAGGAATTTGGTGGCGAGTGGTGCCTGGGAGGTCAGGGGTGGGGGTGGTGTGGAGGGGTGCCGGTGGGGGGGGTTGGGTGGGGGCTTGGAGATGGGTAGGGTGGGGAGGGTGCTTGTTGTCTGGTATGTGGACAAGCTCCTAATATGTCAGGTGTTGGAGATGAAAGCGGAGTGAGGTTGGAAAGTGGGTGTGGGGTGGAGAGCTGGTGAAGAAATGGAATCTGTCAGATGATTATGATATGGTGAAAGGGGCCAGTCTCTGTCGAGGGAATGCTTCAGCAGTCAAACATGCTCAGTCCAGTGGGAAGTAGCTGAGAGTTAATTTAAGAAAGGAGAATGGTGAATGTTTGGAAAGAGGAGAGGGTTTAATGAGAGTGTTAGATTTGCCATCCTTAGAAATGAGCAAAGCATTTTATTTGTTCGTGGGATGTGGGTGGTGTTGGCTAAGCCAGCATTTATTGCCCATCCCTAATTGCCCTTGAGAAGGTGGTGGTGGGCTTCTTGAACCGCTGCAGTCCATGTGGTGTAGGTACACCCACAGTGCTGTTAGGGAGGGAGTTCCAGGATTTTCACCCAGTGACAGTGAATGTGCAATTGACTGAGGCACCCAGGTTAAGAATTGATTTAGGGAATGGAGCCGGGGTGAAATCTGATGGTGTCCCTGCTTAGAGAGGGGTAAAGCAGGCTGGGTTGCCACCCTTGCTGAATTGTGGCCGTGAGGTGAGGGTGAGAGGAGCTGGGCCTTTTCCCCCCACCCTGAGCTCTCTCTGTGCCCGGCTGTGAATGACCTCTGCTCACAGTTCTTGGCAGTGTTGCTCTGACTGCTTTGGCTGACCAGGCTTCTGGAGTTCTGACCCACTTTTTGTTTCTTTATTCTGGCAGTCCTGATGTGAGGATGATGAGTTCTGGGAGCAGCGCATGGGAGGCTCAGCTCCAGAGTATGGTTCTCTCCGAGTACGCGTCAACGGAAATGAGCCTGCACGCACTCTACATGCATGAGGTAACTGGAGTCCTCCCTTCATTGCCACCCTCTCCTTGTTCAGCTTTCATGGGACATGCTCAGGTTTCCCAGCTATTTGAACCTGACTCATGATATCTCCGGTAATGGCTCCTATTCACTCCTCCATATTGTCAACTTTGGGTGTCTTCCTATTCTTGGCCTCCTTCCTGTTTGCCCACCTGTCACTAGCTCTGAGATCATTCACTCAGCTACCTCGCTGCATCAATCCCTTCCCTTGTCCCCTCTCATACCAACACTCACTCCTGTGCCCACTCCATCCTGTGCCCTGAAGCTGTTTTAGTTTCTCTGCTATCTTCTTCATGAGGCCCACAACCTGTTCTTATTGAGTCATAAAATTATCATGGCATAGAAGGAGGCCATTTGGCCCATAGAACCCATACTGGCCTTATTTCCATTAAACTGCTGACCACTCAACTTTTCTTTCTGGCCCTGATGTTTGCTGATATTGTTAATGTTTTCTGTCTTCCTTCAAATCTGCTGTCATCACCCCTCTTCAAAAACTAACCCTACCATCCCACTTCCAACCTCCCAAATCCATATCCATCACCCCTCTTCAAAAACTAACCCTACCATCCCACTTCCAACCTCCCAAATCCATATCCATCTCTTCTGGAATTCCTTAGTTTGACTCCCAGCATCAGCAACTTTTTTTGGGGGGAATGTTCCAGATTTGATAACACTCAGTGTGAGGAATTGCTTCCTTATGTCACCCCTGAATGACAGCGCACTTATTCTGGACTTTGCCAACCAGAGTTCCTCACTATCTACCCTATCATGTTAATAATTTTAAACACCTTGATTGGATCACTTTTAATCTTCTATGTTCAAGTGAATCAAGCCTAGTCCATGCAATCTGTTCTCATAATTTCATTCTTTTAGCCTGGTATCATTCTGGTGAATCTGTGCTGCTCCTCCTCCAAGGCCAATATTTTCAGAACTGCTGCAAGTTACACTGACACTCCCAATTCTACCTCAGCAACTCTCCATTTCCTTCCAGCTCCACAAGCAGCAAATGCAGGGAGAGCCATTGCGTCACGTGTGGCACCGGCAGGACAGTGATGACAGCGGCGAGAGCGGACTGGAGGAGGCTGAGACAAGGCCATCACCACTGACCATACCACGATCCTGTACCTACCCCATCACCGCTAACAGACCCCCAGATCTCGGTGAAGAACCAGCTGGACTCCTGCCCAACATCCACAAGAGATACGGAGGCATCAGCAGTAAGACTGGGTCTTCCAGGGTGGGAGTGCAGACTGCTACAATTTACCTCTGAATACCCTAAGATCAGACAAAATCAGGAGCAGGAAGGAGTACGCTGTCCAACCCCTCAAGCCCACTCGGCCATTCGATAAGATCATGGCTGATATGATAGTGGCCCTAACTCCACTTTCCTGCCTGCCCTCCATAACCCTTGACTCCTGACTCTGGGGTTACAAACCTGTGCTTTCATATACCCCTAAATAGCCTGACTCTGCAGGGTATTGGCTGCAATCTGGAGCTTTCTTGATGTGACCACTCACAGAGGCTGTCAGTGGTTATTCAAATCTGGACGTATAGTATCCAAGCCTATCCCTGTCCCATCAAGTGACCATGTGAACAATATAGCAGGAGCTGACTGTATATCGGTCCCTCCTGCCTGCCGAGTGCTCACCCTCATCGGTCCCTCCTGCCTGCCGAGTGCTCACCCTCATCGGTCCCTCCTGCCTGCCGAGTGCTCACCCTCGTTGGTCCCTCCCTGCTGAGTGCTCACCCTCATTGGTCCCTCCCTGCCGAGTGCTCACCCTCATCGGTCCCTCCCTGCCGAGTGCTTACCCTCATCGGTCCCTCCTGCCTGCCGAGTGCTCACCCTCATCGGTCCCTCCTGCCTGCCGAGTGCTCACCCTCATCGGTCCCTCCTGCCTGCCGAGTGCTCACCCTCATCGGTCCCTCCTGCCTGCCGAGTGCTCACCCTCATCGGTCCCTCCTGCCTGCCGAGTGCTCACCCTCATCGGTATCTCCTGCCTGCCGAGTGCTCACCCTCATCGGTCCCTCCTGCCTGCCGAGTGCTCACCCTCATCGGTCCCTCCTGCCTGCCGAGTGCTCACCCTCATCGGTCCCTCCTGCCTGCCGAGTGCTCACCCTCATCGGTCCCTCCTGCCTGCCGAGTGCTCACCCTCATCGGTCCCTCCTGCCTGCCGAGTGCTCACCCTCATCGGTCCCTCCTGCCTGCCGAGTGCTCACCCTCATCGGTCCCTCCTGCCTGCCGAGTGCTCACCCTCATCGGTCCCTCCTGCCTGCCGAGTGCTCACCCTCATCGGTCCCTCCTGCCTGCCGAGTGCTCACCCTCATCGGTCCCTCCTGCCTGCCGAGTGCTCACCCTCATCGGTCCCTCCTGCCTGCCGAGTGCTCACCCTCATCGGTCCCTCCTGCCTGCCGAGTGCTCACCCTCATCGGTCCCTCCTGCCTGCCGAGTGCTCACCCTCATCGATCCCTCCTGCCTGCCGAGTGCTCACCCTCATCGGTCCCTCCTGCCTGCCGAGTGCTCACCCTCATCGGTCCCTCCCTGCCGAGTGCTCACCCTCATCGATCCCTCCTGCCTGCCGAGTGCTCACCCTCATCGGTCCCTCCTGCCTGCCGAGTGCTCACCCTCATCGGTCCCTCCCTGCCGAGTGCTCACCCTCATCGGTCCCTCCTGCCTGCCGAGTGCTCAACTTAATGGACCAGGAACAACTGCCTTTTTTCTCATTCATTCATGGGATGTGGGCTTCGCTGGCTGGACCAGCATTTATTGCCCATCCCTAGTTGCCCTTGAGAAGGTGGTGGTGAGCTGCCTTTTTGAACTGCTGCAGTCCATGTGGTGTGGATACACCCACAGTGCTGTACCTTTTTGACTTTCCTGTAGCTGTTTGGTACAACAGAGTGGTTTGCTAGGCCATTTCAGAGAGCAATTAAGAGTCAACCACATTGCTATGCATCTGGAGACACATGCAGGCCAGACCAGGTAAGGACAGCAGATTTCCTTCCCTAAAGGACATTAGTGAACCAGAAGGGTTTTTAAGACAATCTGATAGTTTCAGGGTCACCATTACCGAGACTAGCTTTCAATTCCAGATTTATTAATTAATTGAATTTAACTTCTACTAGCGGCCATGGTGGGATTTGAATTCATGTCTCCAGATCATTAACCTCTGGATGACTAGCTCATTGCCACCATCTCTATTGTTAGTTCTCTGAGTGTGCACAGCTCTACCTGATCTCTGCTCACCAATTGTTCCAAATCTCACTGAGTTAATTGAGAGCAGAAATTGCAGATGCAATGACTATAATTTTTCAGTCTTGCTTAGACTTTGGTGGTGCCACAGGACTGGAGAATTGCTAATGTTACAGCCTTGTTCAAAAAAGATGTAAAGACAAACCCAGCAGTGATTCAGCAACTACAGGCCAGTTAGTTTAACTTCGGTAGGGAAACTTCTAACAACAATAATTCAGGACAAAGTTAATAGTGACGTACATAACTGTGGGTTAATTAAGGAAAGCCAGCACTGATTAACAAAGAGGTAACCATAAGACCATAAGACATAGGAGCAGAAATTAGGCCATTCAGCCCATTGAGTCTGCTCCACCATTCAATCATGGCTGATAAGTTTCTCAACCCCATTCTCCCGCCTTCTCCCCGTAACCTTTGATCCCCTTACCAATCAAGAACCTATCTATCTTGGTCTTAAATACACTCAATGACCTGGCCTCCACAGCCTTCTGTGGCAATGAATTCCATGGATTCACCACTTTCTGGCTAAAGAAGTTCCTCCTCATCTCTGTTCTAAAAGGTCTTCCCTTTACTCTGAGGCTGTGCCCTCAGGTCCTAGTCTCTCCTACTAATGGAAACATCTTCCCCACGTCCACTCTATCAGAGAGGGTTGATGAGGGCAATGCTGTCAATGCAGTGTACATAGACTTCCAAAAGGTGTTTGATGCAGTGCTGCACAATAGAGATATGAGCAAAGTTATAGCTCATGAAATAAAAGGGACAGCAGTAACATGGATACAGAATTGGCTGAGTGACAGGAAACAGAGTAGTGGTTAATGGATATTTTTTGGGCTGGAGGAAGGTTTGTATTGGAGTTCCCCAGGGATCAGTGTTAGGACCCTTGTTCTTCCTGATGTATACTAATGATGTAGACATTGGCGTACAGGGCACAATTTCAAAGCTGGTAGATGCAAGACTTGGAAGCATTGAGATCTGTGAAGAGGATAGGGTAGAACTTTAAAAGGACATAGACAAGGTTGTGGAATGGGCAGACAGGTGGCAGATGAATTTCAGTGTAGAGAACTGTGAAGTGATTCATTTTGGTAAGAAGAACATGAAGAGACAATATAAAATAAAGGGTACAACTCTAAAGAGGGTGCAGGAGCAGAGGGGCCTGGGTGTATATGCATAAAAGTCATTGAAGGTGGCAGGACAGGTTGAGAGAGCAGTTAATAAAGCAAACAGTATCCTGGGCTTTATTATTTGGGGCATAGAGTCCAAGAGCAAGGGTGGTGATGTTTAAGACATTAGTTCAGCCTCAGCTGGAGTAATGCGTCCAGGACTGGGCACCACACTTTAGGAAAGATGTGAAGGAATTGGAGGTGAGTGCACAAAAGATTCATGGGGATGGTTCCAGGGATGAGGAACTTCAGTTATGAAGATAGTTGGAGAAGTTGGGAAAGGTTGAGAGGAGATTTGATAGAAATATTCAAAATCATGAGGGGTCTGGACAGAGTAGACAGGGAGAAACTGTTCCCGTTGGTGGAAGGATCAAGAACAAGAGGTCACAGATTTAAGACATTTGGCAAAAGAAGCAAAAGTGACATGAGGGAAAACTTTTTCATGCAGCGAGTGGTTAGGACCTGGAGTGCACTGCCTGACATGAAGGACTGAATGGCCTCCTTCTGCGCTGTAACACAGAATATAACTCTTTACTGTTTTTCCTGTGATCTTAGATTCCACTGAGCCCCAAAGGCCTTTCTCCCGACAGCCCATGGGGGGGTGGACAGAGGAGAGCTCTCCCCCTCGACATCATGAGACTGTACCAGAGGAGGGATCAGAGGATGAACTACCCCCACAAACGCACCAGGTAAGCACACCTTTCAGCCAAGGTAACCAGAGCAAGGTAGGTCCACACAGCAGCGAGAGTTGGTGATGGAGGATTCAGATATGGATTCTCAGGAAAGATGTGGGTTGGGTGTTGAGGGGGGGGGGGTGGTTCTGGAGATCAGAACCAGTTTGTTCACTGAATTAATTCCTTTTTTTTGTTTGAAGGTCTAGTAGACCTGGAATGTGCGACACGGGACTTGGAGAAGATATGGGAGCTTGGCACTCGCTGGTGCTTACTGATGCTGGACTGTGCAATGCATGACTCACTGGTGTGCGTTTGACTAAATTTGTCGCAATCATATTGGTGTTTATGTAATTGGTTGTTGAGGTATGTCAAACTGTGCTCCAGAATGTTCTGACAAACTTTGTCACTTTTAATAAATCATTGTTAAGATGTTTGAATATTTATGAACAGATCTCTCTGATTTCTGTAGCCCAGAGAGTTCTGAATAGGGTTTTAAACAACTCAGAGTCATTCACTCCTAGAACCGGGGACCGGGGTCTGACTCAGTGATACTCATGGGCTCTCTGGGTCAGTGATGGAGTTGGAGTCTTGTTCCCAGGGCCTGCCTGTCTCTGTCTGGGTCAGTGATGGAGTTGGAGTCTTGTTGCCAGGGCCTGCCTGTCTCTGTCTGGGTCAGTGATGGAGTTGGAGTCTTGTTCCCAGGGCCTGCCTGTCTCTGTCTGGGTCAGTGATGGAGTTGGAGTCTTGTTGCCAGGGCCTGCCTGTCTCTGTCTGGGTCAGTGATGGAGTTGGAGTCTTGTCGCCAGGGCCTGCCTGTCTCTGTCTGGGTCAGTGATGGAGTTGGAGTCTTGTTGCCAGGGCCTGCCTGTCTCTGTCTGGGTCAGTGATGGAGTTGGAGTCTTGTTGCCAGGGCCTGCCTGTCTCTGTCTGGGTCAGTGATGGAGTTGGAGTCTTGTTCCCAGGGCCTGCCTGTCTCTGTCTGGGTCAGTGATGGAGTTGGAGTCTTGTTGCCAGGGCCTGCCTGTTTCTGTCTGGGTCAGTGATGGAGTTGGAGTCTTGTTGCCAGGGCCTGCCTGTCTGTCTGGGTCAGTGATGGAGTTGGAGTCTTGTTGCCAGGGCCTGCCTGTCTCTGTCTGGGTCAGTGATGGTGTTGGAGTCTTGTTCCCAGGGCCTGCCTGTCTCTGTCTGGGTCAGTGATGGAGTTGGAGTCTTGTTGCCAGGGCCTGCCTGTCTCTCTCTGGGTCAGTGATGGAGTTGGAGTCTTGTTCCCAGGGCCTGCCTGTCTCTGTCTGGGTCAGTGATGGAGTTGGAGTCTTGTTGCCAGGGCCTGCCTGTCTCTGTCTGGGTCAGTGATGGAGTTGGAGTCTTGTTCCCAGGGCCTGCCTGTTTCTGTCTGGGTCAGTGATGGAGTTGGAGTCTTGTTCCCAGGGCCTGCCTGTCTCTGTCTGGGTCAGTGATGGAGTTGGAGTCTTGTTGCCAGGGCCTGCCTGTCTCTGTCTGGGTCAGTGATAGAGTTGATGGGCTGACCGCTAGCTGCTGTCCTCCCAAGTGATTCTTGACTCTTTTATTTTTAATATTGTTCTGATAAAGGGGATTTCTATTGCCATCTTTAAAAGTCTCAACAGACGATTGAGGAACCTGTTTATCCAATGTGGAGAAACATTTCTGTCACAGGGAGGCTCGCTGCCATAAGCACAGGAGGAGACCATTCAGTCTCGAGCCTGTTCCACAATTCAGTTAGATTACGGCTGATCTAACTCTTCACTCCACCTCCCTGTTTTGGTCCTATGTCAGCGTGGTTCAGCTGGTAACATACTCACGGCTGAGTCACAAGGTTCCGGGTTTAAATGCCACTCCAGGGCTTGTCACAAAAATCAAGGCTGACTCTTCGGTGCAATACAGAGGGTGTGCTGCACTGTCAGAGATGCCGTCTTTCAGAGGAGACGTCAAACCAAGGTCCCATCTGTCTGTTTGGGTGGATGTAAAAGATTTCATAGCACTGTTTTGAAGAATAGAATGGAAGTTATTTATCCCTGGTGACCTGGCCAATATCTATCCCTCAATCAACATCAGACAAAAACAAAAATAAAAATAGCTGGAAAAACTCAGCAGGTCTGACAGCATCTGCAGAGAGGAGCACAGTTAATGTTTCGAGTCCGTATGACTCTTTATCAGAACTGAGGAAATATAAGAAAAGAGGTGTAATATAAGCTGGTTTAAGGGGGGTGGGGCAGGCAGAGCTGGATAGAGGGCCAATGATAGGTGGAGGCAAAGAAGAGATTGCCAAAGATATCATAGACAAAAGAATAAAGAGGTGTTGACGGTGGTGATATTCACTATGGAATGTGCTAATGATGACATTAAGGGTAGAAAGCAGGACAAGCGAGGTACAGATAGCCCTAGTGGGAGTGGGGTGGGGGGAAGGGATCGAAAAAGGCTAAAATGTAGAGATAAAACAATGGATGGAAATACATTTAAAAATAATGGAAATAGGTGGAAAAAGAAAAATATATTAAAAAATATAAATTATTGGGAAAAGGGAGATCGGAAAAGGGGTGGGGATGGAGGAGAGAGTTCATGATCTGCAGTTGTTGAACTCAGTATTCAGTCCGGAAGGTTGTAAAGTGCCTAGTCGGAAGATGAGGTGTTGTTCCTCCAGTTTGCGTTGGGCTTCACTATAACAATGCAGCAAGCCAAGGACGGACATGTGGACATGAGAGCAGGGTGGAGTGTTGAAATGGCAAGTGACAGGGAGGTCTGGGTCATGCTTACGGACAGACCGAAGGTGTTCTGCAAAGCGGTCACCTAGTCTGCGTTTGGTCTCTCCAATGTAGAGGAAACCGTATTGGGAGCAGCGAATGCAGTAGACTAAATTGAGGGAAGTGCAAGTGAAATGCTGCTTCACTTGAAAGGAGCATTTGGGCCCTTGGAGGGTGAGGAGAGAGGAAGTAAAGGGGCATGTGTTGCGCCTTCTGTGATTGCATGGGAAGGTGCCGTGGGAAGGGGTTGAGGTGTAGGGGGTAATGGAGGAGTGGACCAGGATGTTCTGGAGGGAACGATCCCTGCGGAATGCTGCCGGGGCATGAAGGGAAGATGTGTTTGGTGGGAAAAAAACAGTTGATCTGGTTGATCATAATTCAGTTAGATTTAGCATTACCATGGAAAAGGACAGAGATAAGGCAGGAGTAAAGTCTTGAACAGGGGGAAAGCAAATTTTGCAGACATGAGAAGGGACTTGGCTGAGGTGGACTGGACAGCACTGCTGGAGGATAAAACTGGAAAACCAGTGGGCAGCACTAAAAAGCGAGATCCTAATTGTACAAAGTAGACATGTCCTCTACAAAAATAAGAGTGGTACTGCCAAATCTAGACCTCCCTGATTATCTCGAGGAATACAGGGGAAGATCAAACAGAAAAAGAAAGCGTACAATAGGCACAAAGAACTAAGCACTGCAGATAGCCTGCACGAATATAGGAAGTGAAGGGATGAAGTAAAAAAGGAAATAAGGAAATCAAAGAGAGGGCATGAAAAAAGATTAGCAAGTAAACTTAAAGATAACCCAAAGATGTTTTACTAATACATTAATGCTAAAAGGTTAGTTAAGGAAAATGTGGGACCTATCAGAGATGAAGATGGAAACTTGTGTGTAGATGCAGAGGCTGTGGGAAGGGTTTTGAATGAATATTTTGTCTCTGTGTATACAAAGGAAAGGGAGGGTGTAGATATAGTCCAAGAGGAACACTGTGATTGGATGGGATAGTCATAAAGAGAGAGGAAGTAATCGAGGGGTTGAAATCCTTGAAAGTTGATAAGTCACCAGGGCCAGATGATCGTTTCCGAGGCTGCTGAAGGAAGTCAGGGAGGAGATAGCAGATGCTCTGAGGATGATTTTCCAATCTTCACTAGATACAGGGGAGGTACCGGAGGACTGGAGAAATGCAAATGTAGTTCCATTGTTTAAAAAGGGATCAAAGGAAATGCCAAACCATTATAGGCCAGTTAGTCTTACATCGGTGGTGAACAAATTAGTAGAATCAATCCTGAGAGATAGGATTAACTGTCATGTGGAAAGGCATGGACTAGTCAGGGATGGTCAGCATGGGTTTGTTAAAGGAAGGTCTTGCCTCATAAATTTGATTGAATTCTTTTGAGGAAGTGACAAGAAAGGTTGATGAAGGTAGTGCAGTGGATGTTGTGTACATGGATTTTAGCAAGGCATTTGACAAGGTCAGGAAAGTAAAAGCCTATGGGATTCAGGGTAATGTGGCAAACTGGATAAAAAGTTGGCTTTGTAATGGGAAACAAAGGGTAATGGTCGATGGATGCCCTTGCGAATGGAAAGTTGTCTCAAGTGGTGTCCCACAGGGCTCGGTGTTGGGATCCTTGCTGTTTGTGTTATAAATTAACGATTTGGACATGAACATGGGGGGCACGATTGGGAAATTTGCAGATGACACAAAGATTGGCCGAGTAGTGGATAGTGTAGAGGATAGCCATAATCTCCAAAATGATATAGATGGGTTGGTGGAGTGGGCAGATGGATTTTAACATAGAGAAGTGTGAGGTCATACATTTAGGGAGGTCAAACAGTTTCAGGGATTACACAATAAATGGGAATATACTAAGAGGGGTAGGTGAAGTGAGAGATCTTGGTGTACAAGTACACAGGTCCCTGAAGGCAGCAGTTCAAGTAGACAAGGCTGTAAAGAAGGCATATGGAATGCTCTCCTTCACTGGCAGAGGTACAGAATATAAAAGTAAGAATATAATGTTGGAATTGTATAAAACACTGGTGAGGCCACAACTGGAGAATTGTGTGCAGTTCTGGTCACCACATTACAGGAAGGACGTAATAGCTCTGGAGAGATTGCAGAGGAGGTTTACAAGAATGTTGGCAGGGTTAGAAAAGTGTAGCTACGAGGAGAGATTGGATAGGTTGGGGTTATTTTCCTTGGAACAAAGAAGGCTGAGGGGTGTCTTGATTGAGGTGTACAAAATTATGAGGGGAATTGATAGAGTGGACAGGATAAAATTGTTTCCCTTGGTGGAGAATTCTAGAACCAGGGGACATAGATTCAAGAGGTGTAGGAGGGACATGAGGAAGAACTTTTTTATGCAGAGGGTAGTGGGTGTCTGGAATTCACTGCCCAAGTTAGTGGTAGAGGCAGAAACTCTAAACTCTTTTTAAAAAGTATCTGGATCTGCACCTTAAGTGCTGTAAGCTGCAGGGCTATGGGCAGGTGCAGGAAGGTGGGATTAGAAAGGGCACCTGGGTGTCCTCGGGCTGACATGGACAAGATGGAATGAATGGCCTCCTTCTGTGCTATAACTTTTCAGTGGTTCAATGGTTACTGTTGCATTGCTTTTTGTGGGAGCTTGCTGTGCATTAGCACATTAGCTACTGCATTTCCTACATTACAACCGTGACTACACTTCAAAAAGTACTCCATTAGCCGTAAAGTGCTTTGAACATCTGGTAGTCATAGAAAATGCTTTATAAATGAAAGCCTTTCTTTTCCAGTTCTGAAGAGCCATGTTGGATTTGAAACATTAACTGTTTCTCTCTCCACAGAAGCTGCCAGACCTGCTGAGTATTTCCAGCACTTTGTTTTTATATCAGATTTCCAGCATCTGCAGTATTTTGCTTTCATCTTTCTGTAATAATTATAAATCCACTTACCCCCCAAAAAATCCATCAATCTTAGTTTTGAAATTTCCAATTGACCCCTAATATCTGCAGCACTGTTAAGGGAGCACCTTCCAGATTCCCACTCCCCTTTGTGTGAAGAGGTGCTTCCTGCCTCCCCACCTGAATGAACTTGGTCTCATTTTAAGGTTCTGCCCCCTTGTCCTGGACTCCTCCCCATCCCACCAGAGCAAATTGTTTCTATCAACCCTATCGAATCCTCTAATCATCTTAAACATCTCGATTAGATCACCCCTTTAATCTCGTTTACTCGAGAGAATGCAAGCAGTGTCTGTGTAACCTGTCCTCATAATTTAACCCTTTTAACTCCAGTATCACTCTGGTGAATCTGTGCAGTACCCCTCCTAGGCCAACATATCCTTCCTGAGGTGCGGGGCCCAGAACTGAACCCAGTTACTCCAGATGGGGTCTGACCGGAGCTTTATATAACTGTAATCTCACCTCCTCCCCTTTGTATTCCTGCCTCTGGGGTAAAGGGCAACATTTCATTAGCTTTTAATGATTTCTGTACACAACTCCCTAAATCTCTCTGCTCCTCCACAATTCCCAGTTTCTCACTATTTAGAAAATATTCTGATCTATCTTTCTTGGCCCAGAGTACTCACCTTTCCCCAAATTGGAGCTCTACCTGCCACAATTTGCCCACTCACTATCACTAACCATTTGTAACTTTAGACTCCCATCCACCCTATTTACAATTACAAATAGAATTGCAAATCTTAAACCCTTGTCAAGAAAAGGGTTTTAATGACAAACCCATCAGCTATAGGCCAGTTAATTTAATCTGGGTGCTGGGGAAGCTTTTAGAAACAATAATGCAGGATAAAGTTAAAAGTAACTTGGATAAATGTGGATTAGTTAAGAAAAGCCAGTGTGGATACATTAAAGGTTAGGTTAGCTAACATACTGGGTTGTTTCGATGAGGCAGCGGAGAGGCTGATAAGGGCAATGCTGTTGATGTGTAGATGGGCTTTCAAAGGCGATTGATAGGTGCTACTTAACAGGCTTATCAGCCTATGGAATAAAAGGGACAGTGGCAGTATGGATATGAGTGAGTTGATTTTTAGACTGGAAGAGGGTATACAATGGCGTTCTCCATGGTTCAGTATTAAGACTACAGCTTTTCTTGACCTACATTAATGATCTAGAGTTGAGTGTACAGAGCATATTTTCAAGATTTGCAGATGAGACAAACCTTGGAAATATTGTGAGGAGGATAGTGATAGACTTCAAGATGGCATAGGCTGGTGGATTGGGTGGGCACATGGCAGATGAAATTTAATGCAGAGAAGTGTAAAGTGATAAATTTTGTTAGGAGAGACAATATAAAAGGGTACATTCGAAAGGAGGTGCAGGAGCAGAGGGACCAGAGTGTATATGAGTACAAATCATTAAAGGTGGCAGGACAGGCTGAGAGCTCACAGTTAGTAAAGCATTGTCTACTGTGTTTTATATAGAAAGTACAAAAGCAAGGAAGTTGTAATAAACCTGTATAAAACACCACTTTGACCTCAACTGGAGCGTTGTGTCAAATTCTAGGAACAACCCTTTAGGAAGGATGTGAAGGCATCAGAGAGGATGCAGAGAGGTTTTACGTGAATGGCCCCAAAGACTTTTCAGTTACGAGGCTAGATTGGAGAAGCTGGTGTTATTCTTCTTGGAGAAGAGAAGATTGAGAAGAGATTTGATAGAGATGTTCAAAATTATATGGCATCAGAGTAGATGGGGAGAAACCCATTGTGGGAGATGGTGTCATAGTGGTAATGTCACGACTAGTAATCCAGAGGCCAAGCTAAAGCTGGTGGAATTTAAATTCAATTAATAAAATCTGGAATATAAACCTGACTCAGTAATGAAACTATCATTGATTGTTGTAAAAACCCATCTGGCCATTTACTAATGCCCTTTAGGGAAGGAAACCTGCCGTCCTTATCCAGCCTGGCCCACATGTGACCCCAGACCCATAGCAATGAGGTTGACTCTTAACTGCCCTCTGAAATGGCTGAGCAAGCCACTCAGTTCAAGGGCAGTTAGGAGTGAGCAATAAATTCTGGCCTTTCCAGTGATGATGAGGATGATTCTTTTTTTGTACAGTGAATGCTTAGGATGTGAAATGCACTGCCTGAGAGTGTGACGCAGGCAGAATCAGTCACGGATTTCAAAAGGGAATTGAATACATACCTGAAGGGAAAAAATTTGCAGGGCTAAAGGGAAAGTGTGAGGAGTGAAACGAGCTGTGTTCTTGATATGCTGAATAGTTGCTTCCTGTGCTGTGACTATTCTTTAATTTTACTGTATCGCCTCACTTAGTGTAAGCAGATTGAATGTATGGTCCCTATTCCTTCGTCCAGGTCATTTATAAATATAAAGAAAAGTTGAGGCCCCAGAGCAGATCCCTGGGAGACACCACTGGTCACATTCTGCCAAGTTGAGCACATTCCCATTATCCCCACACTCTGTCTCCTATTTCCTAACCAATTCCCTATCCATGTCAATAGGTTGCCTCTAAATCCAAGGAAAGCTTCTTTCATGAATGCCAAACATGTCACCTTGGCAACATCATCTGGAAACACAGCATTATTTTCCAAAAGAACAGGAGGCCCTTCAGCCCCTCTAGCCATTCCATTACATTTATTTTCACTAGCAGTGAGGGAGACACCAAGTGTCAGCGGCGGGTGTAGGGCCAATAATGACTCAATAACAGCCGTAGCTGAAGAAGTGGCAACTACTCTCCTCACTCACCTAATCTCAGCTACTCTCCTCACTCACTCACCTAATCTCAGCTACTCTCCTCACTCACTCGCCTAATCTCAGCTACTCTCCTCACTCACTCGCCTAATCTCAGCTACTCTCCTCACTCACTCACCTAATCTCAGCTACTCTCCTCACTCACCTAATCTCAGCTACTCTCCTCACTCACCTAATCTCAGCTACTCTCCTCACTCACCTAATCTCAGTTACTCTCCTCACTCACTCGCCTAATCTCAGCAACTCTCCTCACTCACCTAATCTCAGTTACTCTCCTCACTCGCCTAATCTCAGCTACTCTCCTCACTCACTCGCCTAATCTCAGCTACTCTCCTCACTCACTCACCTAATCTCAGCTACTCTCCTCACTCACTCACCTAATCTCAGCTACTCTCCTCACTCACCTAATCTCAGCTACTCTCCTCACTCACTCACCTAATCTCAGCTACTCTCCTCACTCACTCACCTAATCTCAGCTACTCTCCTCACTCACTCGCCTAATCTCAGCAGCTACTCTGCTCACTCACTCACCTAATCTCAGCTACTCTCCTCACTCACCTAATCTCAGTTACTCTCCTCACTCGCCTAATCTCAGCTACTCTCCTCACTCACTCGCCTAATCTCAGCTACACTCCTCACTCACTCACCTAATCTCAGCTACTCTCCTCACTCACTCACCTAATCTCAGCTACTCTCCTCACTCACTCGCCTAATCTCAGCTACTCTCCTCACTCACCTAATCTCAGTTACTCTCCTCACTCGCCTAATCTCAGCTACTCTCCTCACTCACTCGCCTAATCTCAGCTACTCTCCTCACTCACTCGCCTAATCTCAGCTACTCTCCTCACTCACTCGCCTAATCTCAGCTACTCTCCTCACTCACCTAATCTCAGTTACTCTCCTCACTCGCCTAATCTCAGCTACTCTCCTCACTCACTCGCCTAATCTCAGCTACTCTCCTCACTCACTCACCTAATCTCAGCTACTCTCCTCACTCACCTAATCTCAGCTACTCTCCTCACTCACTCACCTAATCTCAGTTACTCTCCTCACTCACCTAATCTCAGCTACTCTCCTCACTCACTCACCTAATCTCAGCTACTCTCCTCACTCACTCACCTAATCTCAGCTACTCTCCTCACTCACTCACCTAATCTCAGCTACTCTCCTCACTCACCTAATCTCAGCTACTCTCCTCACTCACTCACCTAATCTCAGCTACTCTCCTCACTCACCTAATCTCAGTTACTCTCCTCACTCAGCTAATCTCAGCTACTCTCCTCACTCAGCTAATCTCAGCTACTCTCCTCACTCACTCGCCTAATCTCAGCTACTCTCCTCACTCACTCACCTAATCTCAGTTACTCTCCTCACTCACTCGCCTAATCTCAGCAGCTACTCTCCTCACTTACTCACCTAATCTCAGCTACTCTCCTCACTCACTCGCCTAATCTCAGCTACTCTCCTCACTCACTCACCTAATCTCAGCTACTCTCCTCACTCACCTAATCTCAGCTACTCTCCTCACTCACCTAATCTCAGTTACTCTCCTCACTCGCCTAATCTCAGCTACTCTCCTCACTCACTCGCCTAATCTCAGCAACTCTCCTCACTCACTCGCCTAATCTCAGCTACTCTCCTCACTGACTCACCTAATCTCAGCTACTCTCCTCACTCACTCACCTAATCTCAGCTACTCTCCTCACTCACTCACCTAATCTCAGTTACTCTCCTCACTCGCCTAATCTCAGCTACTCTCCTCACTCACCTAATCTCAGCTACTCTCCTCACTCACTCACCTAATCTCAGCTACTCTCCTCACTCACTCACCTAATCTCAGCTACTCTCCTCACTCACTCACCTAATCTCAGCTACTCTCCTCACTCACTCACCTAATCTCAGCTACTCTCCTCACGCACTCGCCTAATCTCAGCTACTCTCCTCACTCACTCACCTAATCTCAGCTACTCTCCTCACTCACTCACCTAATCTCAGCAGCTACTCTCCTCACTCACTCGCCTAATCTCAGCTACTCTCCTCACGCACTCGCCTAATCTCAGCTACTCTCCTCACGCACTCGCCTAATCTCAGCTACTCTCCTCACTCGCCTAATCTCAGCTACTCTCCTCACTCACTCGCCTAATCTCAGCTACTCTCCTCACTCACTCGCTTAATCTCAGCTACTCTCCTCACTCACCTAATCTCAGCTACTCTCCTCACTCACCTAATCTCAGCTACTCTCCTCACTCACTCACCTAATCTCAGCTACTCTCCTCACTCACTCACCTAATCTCAGCTACTCTCCTCACTCACTCACCTAATCTCAGCTACTCTCCTCACTCACCTAATCTCAGCTACTCTCCTCACTCACCTAATCTCAGCAGCTACTCTCCTCACTCACTCGCCTAATCTCAGCTACTCTCCTCACGCACTCGCCTAATCTCAGCTACTCTCCTCACTCACTCACCTAATCTCAGCTACTCTCCTCACTCGCCTAATCTCAGCTACTCTCCTCACTCACTCACCTAATCTCAGCTACTCTCCTCACTCACCTAATCTCAGCTACTCTCCTCACTCACTCACCTAATCTCAGCTACTCTCCTCACTCACTCACCTAATCTCAACTCTCTCCTCACTCACCTAATCTCAGCAACTCTCCTCACTCACTCACCTAATCTCAGCTACTCTCCTCACTCACTCACCTAATCTCAGCTACTCTCCTCACTCACTCGCCTAATCTCAGCTACTCTCCTCACTCACTCGCCTAATCTCAGCTACTCTCCTCACTCACCTAATCTCAGCTACTCTCCTCACTCACTCACCTAATCTCAGCTACTCTCCTCACTCACTCACCTAATCTCAGCTACTCTCCTCACTCACCTAATCTCAGTTACTCTCCTCACTCACCTAATCTCAGCTACTCTCCTCACTCACTCACCTAATCTCAGCTACTCTCCTCACTCACCTAATCTCAGCTACTCTCCTCACTCACTCACCTAATCTCAGCTACTCTCCTCACTCACTCGCCTAATCTCAGCTACTCTCCTCACTCACTCACCTAATCTCAGCTACTCTCCTCACTCACTCACCTAATCTCAGCTACTCTCCTCACTCACTCACCTAATCTCAGCTACTCTCCTCACTCACCTAATCTCAGCTACTCTCCTCACTCACTCACCTAATCTCAGCTACTCTCCTCACTCACCTAATCTCAGCTACTCTCCTCACTCACTTGCCTAATCTCAGCAGCTACTCTCCTCACTCACTCACCTAATCTCAGCTACTCTCCTCACTCACTCACCTAATCTCAGCTACTCTCCTCACTCACCTAATCTCAGCTACTCTCCTCACTCACTCACCTAATCTCAGCTACTCTCCTCACTCACTCGCCTAATCTCAGTTACTCTCCTCACTCACTCACCTAATCTCAGCTACTCTCCTCACTCACCTAATCTCAGCTACTCTCCTCACTCACTCACCTAATCTCAGCTACTCTCCTCACTCACTCACCTAATCTCAGCTACTCTCCTCACTCACCTAATCTCAGCTACTCTCCTCACTCACTCACCTAATCTCAGCTACTCTCCTCACTCACTCACCTAATCTCAGCTACTCTCCTCACTCACCTAATCTCAGCTACTCTCCTCACTCACTCACCTAATCTCAGCTACTCTCCTCACTCACCTAATCTCAGTTACTCTCCTCACTCACTCGCCTAATCTCAGCTACTCTCCTCACTCACTCACCTAATCTCAGCTACTCTCCTCACTCACCTAATCTCAGTTACTCTCCTCACTCGCCTAATCTCAGCTACTCTCCTCACTCACTCGCCTAATCTCAGCAGCTACTCTCCTCACTCACCTAATCTCAGCTACTCTCCTCACTCACCTAATCTCAGCTACTCTCCTCACTCGCCTAATCTCAGCAGCTACTCTCCTCACTCACCTAATCTCAGCTACTCTCCTCACTCACCTAATCTCAGCAGATACTCTCCTCACTCACTCGCCTAATCTCAGCTACTCTCCTCACTCACTCACCTAATCTCAGCTACTCTCCTCACTCACCTAATCTCAGCTACTCTCCTCACTCGCCTAATCTCAGCTACTCTCCTCACTCCCTCACCTAATCTCAGCTACTCTCCTCACTCACTCGCCTAATCTCAGCAGCTACTCTCCTCACTCACTCGCCTAATCTCAGCTACTCTCCTCACTCACTCGCCTAATCTCAGCTACTCTCCTCACTCACTCACCTAATCTCAGCTACTCTCCTCACTCACTCGCCTAATCTCAGCTACTCTCCTCACTCACCTAATCTCAGCTACTCTCCTCACTCACTCGCCTAATATCAACTACTCTCCTCACTCACTCACCTAATCTCAACTCTCTCCTCACTCACCTAATCTCAGCAGCTACTCTCCTCCCTCACTCGCCTAATCTCAGCAGCGCTGAGCTACTATCTGAGAGACTGATAAGATGGTCAGTAGCACTGGCACATCTGTAGTGACCTGTCCGTTCAGCACTCTGACCGTTCACTGTTATCATGGAATTTTCAGACAGGGACCTTCATAACTTGTACAAATGTCAGGAGCTGAGAGTATTGGAGGTGGGGTCAGGATCCCCCCCACCCCCAATGTGGGGCCACCCTGTGTGGGGCTTGTTTCTGACCCTGTGGGTAGGACTTACTCACACTCTGTTGTTGCTTTTCTTACCCCTGAGCTACAAGTGCCCTGGTATTAGGGTGACTGACAGCCTGACTCAGGCTCTGGGGATTTATTTATTTTGTGATAGTGTCTCGAATAAAACAGGACATTAATGTATAAACTGTACAATGCAATGTGCCAATACGCAGCTTAGTGAGATGCAGCATAAACTGCAGAGGCTGACCTTCGGGGCAGGGGGACTAATGGCAGAGACAGTCTGTCCCCTGCCCCCAAGGTTGTTTCCCTTATTTCCTGCCCCATTTTTACAGATTCTGCATTTATTTTCATTCCTGGAATTAGACCAGTTTTTATCTTTAAATGACCATATTGGATAGTGTTGACTGACCTAGTGGCACAACCCTCTCACCCCCAATGTGGGGCCACCCTGGGTGAGGCTTGTTTCTGACCCTCCCTGTGGGTAGGACTTGCTCACACTCTGTTGTTGCCTTTCTTACCGCTGAGCTACAAGATCTTGGTTCACCCACATCTATTTGAAAGAAACCCTTTGACCTAAGCTGTCCATCTTGGTAGTTACCCTCCATGTGACCCGTCCAAGTATCTTGATCCTAGGTGCAGCACCCCCCCGCCCCGTTTACCCCCCCGCCCCGTTTACCCCCCGCCCCGTTTACCCCCCGCCCCGTTTACCCCCCCACCCCGTTTACCCCCCCCCGCCCTGTTTACCCCCACGCCCCGTTTACCCCCCCCGCCCCGTTTACCCCCCCCGCCCCGTTTACCCCCCCTGCCCCGTTTACCCCCCCTGCCCCGTTTACCCCCCCCCGCCCCGTTTACCCCCCCCCCCTTTCCTTGAAGCCCCAGATTTGAAGCTGTTGTCTTGCTAACATTGTGTGCAGATCAGATCCAAGACGCAGGTAGATGTTAACAATCTCCTGGTCTCTATTTGAAGAGCAGAGCAGTTCACCTGGTATCCTAGACCAGTATTCTCTCTTTATCATCGTCACTGATTGTCTTGTTGCTGTTTGTATAATCTTGCTGTATATAAACCAAATGCTACTGCACTTGCCTATTTTGATGGTGACTATTTGAGTAATTCATTACCTGTGAAGTGCTTTGATGTGTAAGAGGGATGATGTATCAATGCAAGTAGCTCTCAGTTACTTTTAATAATGACTCTGATTGTAACTCTTGTTTCTGTGCTCCCAGACCTCCCAAACCTAACAGTAAATCAGCTCATGGGGTCGAGGTTATTTGCACTTTTTAATCGTATGTGTACAGACTTGTTTTGTATCAAATCTGTATATTGCACATTTTTTACAAATGCATAGCCCATTGATAATAAAATGTATAATGTCACAACAAGCCAGATTCTTGACTTTGCCTTCCTCCTCCATCAAGGGAAGTGGATCCTTACCTGTTCCACTGTCCAAACCTCATGAAACTCAGTCCACACAGTAAACTTCAAGTACTTGCTAAGAAACACCCTCTGCAATGACATGCACACAAAGTTTACGTCTGTAAACTATTGAAATTTTGCTGCAATTGTAAACCTAGCTTTTACCTCCTGCTTTCATAACCTGACTCTCTGCCATGAGCAGTGACACTATCCCCTCAGTTACCAGGCCATGCTAAGGTGCGAGTGTGCGTGAGATAGTAGGTTTTAAACTTGTTTGAAAATTCAATGTTTTTAAAAATAAATGAACTAAAATTAGAATGTGGAAAGGCATTGCAATTCTCTCTCTCAATCTGCTGATCTCTCTCAGAGAAATACACAATGACATTCTCTGTTTAAAACGAAATCTCTCTGCTGAAGGGTCACGAAGACTCGAAACGTCAACTCTTTTCTTCTCCGCCGATGCTGCCAGACCTGCTGAGTTTTTCCAGGTAATTCTGTTTTTGTTTTGGATTTCCAGCATCCGCAGTTTTTTTGTTTTTGTCTCATAAGTTTGCCTGAAGTAAGTTTTCTGACACAGCCACGAGTTTCCCTTCTAAGCAATTGAGGAGGTTAAGAACATTCGAGCAGATACTGCAAGAAACTAAGGACAACTGTTCTAGCATTACAGTTATCTGCCTGCTGATGCATCCTGGGAAATTCAGTGCCTGTCACATGCTGAATTTGAGCCAAGCCCATCAGTGCAAATGATAAAGCTGAAGCATATGAAGCAATCTTCGGCTAGAAGTTCTCAGTGGATGACCCATCTCAACCTCTTCCTGAGGTCCCCAGCATAACAGATGCCAGCCTTCAGCTAATTCGATTCATTCCAAGTGATATCAGAAAATGGCTGAAGGCACTGGACTTGGCAATGATTAGGGGCCCTGACAACATTCCAGTTGTAGTACTGAAGACTTGTGCTCCAGAACTTGCCGTGCCCCTAGCCAAGCTGTTCCATTACAGCTACAACACTGACATCTACCCAGCCATGTGGAAAATTGCCCAGGTATGTCCTGTACACAAAAAGCAGGACAAACCCACTCCAGCCAATTACTGCCCCATCCGTCTACTCTTGATCATCAGTAAAGTGATGGAAGGGGTCATCGACAGTCCTATCAAGCAGCACTTGCATAGCAATAACTTCACTGACGTCCAGTTTGGGTTCCGCCAGGGTCATTCAGCTCCTGACGTTTTACAGCTTTGGTTCAAACATGGACAAAGGAGCTGAACTCCAGAGGTGAGGCATGAGTGACTGCTCTTGATGTGAAGGCCGCATTTGACCTGAGTGTGGCATCAAGGAGCCCCAGCAAAACCGGAGCCAATAGGAATTGGATGGGGGTAAGCTCTCTGCTGGTTGGAATCATACCTAGTACAAAGGAAGATAGTTGTGGTTGTTGGAGGTCAGTCATCTCAGCTCCAGGACATCACTGCACCAGTTCCTCAGGGTAGTGTCCTCAGCCCAACCATCTTCAGCTGCTTCATCAATGACCTTCCATCATAAGGTCAGGAGTAGGGATGTTTGCTGATGATTTCACAATGTTCAGCACCATTCGTGGCGACTCAGATACTGAAGTAGCTTGTGTCCATGTGCAATAAGATCTGGACAACATTCAGGATTGGGCTAATAATTTAAGGGGAGGCGATGGCATAGTGGTATTGTTGCAAGACTAGTAATTGAAAGACCCAGGGTAATGCTCTTGGGACCTGGGTTCAAACGCCGATGGTGGAATTTGAATTCAATAAAAATCTGGAATTATAAGTCTGATGATGACCATGAAACCATTGTCAATTGTTGTAAAAACCCATCTGGTTCACTACTGCCCTTTAGGGAAGGAAACCCGTAGTCCTTATCTGGTCTGGCCTACATGTGACTCCAGACCTAACGTGGTTGACTCTTAAACACCCTCTGAAATGTCTGAGCAAGCCACTCAGTTGTGTCAAACCGCTACAAAGTCACAAAAAAGAAATGAAACTGGACGGACCACCCGGCATCAACCTAGGCACTGGAAACGACAACGGCAACCTCAGCCTAACTAAAGTCCTCCTTACTAGCATCTGGGGGCATGAATCATATCTTACAGATAATGTCCCCTGACACCACAATCATTATCCCTGCTGGCAGGACAGTCCCAGCAGAGGTGGCTGCACAGTGGTGTACAGTCAAGAGGGAGTTGCCCTGGGAGTCCTCAACATCGACCCCAGACCCCAAGAAGTCTCATGGCACCAGGGACAAGGAAACCTCCTGCTGATTACCACGTACCGCCCTCCCTCAGCTGATGAATCAGTGCCTCCTCCATATTGAACATCACTTGGAGGAAGCACTGAGGGTGGCAAGGGCACAGAATGTCCATCACCAAGAGTGGTTCGGTAGCACCGCTACTGACCGAGCTGGCCGAGTCCTATAGGACATAGCTGGTAGACTGGGTCTGCGGCAGGTGGTGAGGGAACCAACAAGAGGGAAAAAACATACTTGACCTCATCCTCACCAACCAGCCTGCCACAGATGCACCAGTCCATGACAGTATCGGTAGGAGTGACCACCACACAGTTGTTGTCTTCACGTTGAGGATATCCTCCATCGCACAACCCTGTGCTAAATAGAAAAGATTTCGAACAGATCTAGCAACTCAAGGCTGGGCATCCTTGAGGCACTGTGAGCCATCAGCAGCAGCAGAATTGTACTCTAACACAATCTGTAACCTCATGGCCCGGCATATCCCCCACTCTACCATTACCATCAAGCCAGGGGATCAACCCTGGTTCAATGAAGAGTGCAGGAGGGCATGTCAGGAGCAGCACCAGGCATACCTAAAAATGAGGTGTCAAACTTGTGAAGCTATAACACAGGACTACTTGTGTGCCAAACAGCAGAAGCAGCAAGTGATGGACAGAGCTAAGCGATCCGACAACCAACGGATCAGATCTAAGCTGTACAGTCCTGCCACATCCAGTTGTGAATGGTGATGGACAATTAAACAACTCACTGAAAGAGGAGGCTCCACAAATATCCCCATCCTCAATGATGGAGGAGCCCAGCACATCAGTGCAAAAGATAGGTATTTGCAACAATCTTTAGCCAGAAGTGCAGAGTGGATGATCCACCTCGGCCTCCTCTGGAGGTCCCCAGCTTCACAGATGCCAGTCTTCAGCTAATTCAATTCACTCCACACGATATCAAGAAATGGCTGAAGGCACTGGATCCTGCAAAGGCTATGGGCCCTGATGATATTCCGGCAATAGTACTGAAGACTTGTGCTCCAGAACTTGCTGTGCCCCTAGCCAAGCTGTTCCAGTACAGCTACAACACTGGCATCTACCCGGCTATATGGAAAATTGCCCACGTATGTCCTGTATACAAAAAGCAGGACAAATCCAACCTGGCCAATCACCGCCCCATCACCCTACTCTTGGTCATCAGTAAAGTGATGGAAGGGGTCATCAACAGTGCTATCAAGTGGCACTTACTGAGCAATAACCTGCTTACTAATGACCAGTTTGGGTTCTGCCAGGGCCACTCAGCTCCTGACCTCATTACAGCCTTGCTTCAAACATGGACAAAAGAGCTGAACTTCCAAGGTGAGGTGAAAGTGATGCCCTTGACATCAAGGCAGCATTTGACCGAGTGTGGCATCAAGGAGCCCCAGCAAAACTGGAGTCAATGGGAATCAGGGGGAAAACTCTCTGCTGATTGGAGTCATACTCAGCACAAAGGAAGATGGTTGTGGTTGTTGGAGATCTCAGCTCCAGGCCATCACTGCAGGAGTTCCTCAGGGTAGTGTCCTCGGCCCAACCATCTTCAGCTGCTTCATCAATGACCTTCCTTCCATCATAAGGTCAGAAGTGGGGATGTTCACTGATGATTACAGAATGTTCAGCACCATTTACAACTCCTCAGATACTGAAGCAATCCATGTCCAAATACAGCAAGACCTGGACATTATCCAGGCTTGGGCTGACAAGTGGCAAATAACATTTGCGCCATTCAAGTGTCAGGCAATGACCATCTCCAACAAGAGAGAACCAATCAACGCTATCTGATGTTCAATGGCATTACCATCACTGAATCCCCCACTATGAACATCCTAGGGGTTACCATTGACCAGAAATTGAACTGGACTTGCCATTTAAATACTGTGGCTATAAGAGCAGGTCAGAGGCTGGGAATCCTGCAATGAGTAACTCACCCCTTGACTTCCCAAAGCCTGCCCACCATCTACAAGGCACAAATCAGGAGTGTGATGGAATACTCCCCACTTGCCCTGGATGAGTGCAGCTCCCAAAATATTTAAGAAGCTTGACACCATCCAGGACAAAGCAGCCCCGCTAGATTGGCACCACATCCACAAACATTCACTCCCTTCACCTTCGCCACCCATTAACAGCAGTCTGTACCATCCACAAGATACACTGCAGGAATTCACCAATGCTCCTTAGGCAGCATCTTCTAAACCCACAACCACTACCATCCAGAAGGACAAGGGCAGCAGATAGATGGGAACACCACCACCTGAAAGTTCCCCTCCAAGTCACTCACCATCCTGACTTGGAAATATATCACCGTTCCTTCACTGTCGCTGGGTCAAAATCCTGGAACTCCCTCCCTAACAGCACAGTGGGTGTACCTACACCACATGGACTGCAGCGGTTCAATAAGGCAACTCACCACCATCTTCTCAGGGGCAACTAGGGATGGGCAATAAATGATGGCCCAGCCAGCCAAGCCCACATTCCGTGAATGAATAAAAACAATTGCCGCACAACTGCCAGGCAATGACCATCTCCAACAAGGCAGAATCCAACCATCTCCCATTGACACTCAATATTATTACCATTGCTGAATCCGATACCGTCAACATCCTGGGGGTTACCATTGATCACAAACTGAACTGGACGAGCCATGTAAATACTGTGGCTACAAGACCAGGTCAGAGACTAGGAATCCTGCGACAAGGAACTCATCTCCTGACTCCTCAAAGCCTGTCCACCATCTACAAGGCACAAGTCAAGAGTGTGATAAGACCATAAGACATAGGAGCAGAAATTAGGCCATTCGGCCCATCGAGTCTGCTCCGCCATTCAATCATGACTGATAAGTTTCTCAACCCTATTCTCCTGCCTTCTCTCCGTAACCTTTGATCCCCTTACTAATCAAGAGCCTATCTCTCTAGGTCTTAAATACACTCAATGACCTGGCCTCCACAGCCTTCTGTGGCAATGAATTCCATAGATTCACCACTCTCTGGCTAAAGAAGTTTCTCCTCATCTCTGTTCTAAAAGGTCTTCCCTTTACTCTGAGGCTCCTCAGGCCCTAGTCTCTCCTACTAATGGAAACATCTTCCCCACGTCCACTCTATCCAGGCCTTTCAGTATTCTGTAAGTTTCAATCAGATCCCCCCTCATCCTTCTAAACTCCATTGAGTATAGACCCAGAGTCCTCAAACGTTCCTCATATGTTAAGCCTTTCATTCCTGGGATCATTCTTGTGAACCTCCTATGGACCCTCTCCAGGGCCAGCACATCCTTCCTGAGATACGGGGCCCAAAATTGCTCACAATATTCTAAATGTGGTCTGACCAGAGCCTTATAAAGCCTCAGCAGCACATCCCTGCTTTTATATTCTAGTCCTCTTGAAATAAATGCCAACATTGCATTTGCCTTCCTAACTACCGACTCAACCTGCAAGTTAACCTTAAGAGAATCTTGGACTAGGACTCCCAAGTCCCTTTGCACTCCAGACTTCTGAATTCTCTCCCCATTTAGAAAATAGTCCATGTCTCTATTCTACCTACCAAAGTGCATGATCTCACACTTCCCCACGTTGTATTCCATCTGCCACTTCTTTGCCCATTCTCCTAACCTGTCCAAATCCTTCTGCAGCCTCCCCGCCTCCTCAATACTACCTGTCCCTCCACCTATCTTTGTATCATCTGCAAACTTAGCCAGGATACCCTCAGTTCCTTCATCTAGATCATTAATGTATAAAGATGTATAATGATGGAATATTCCCCACTTGCCTGGATGAGTGGAGCTCCAACAACACTCAAGAAGCTTGACATCATCCAGGACAAAGCAGCCCTGCTTGATTGGCACTCCATCCACAAACATTCATTCCCTCCACCACCAACACACAGTAGCAACAGTGCGTACCATTTACAAGATGCACTGCATTCACCAAGGCTCCTTCGACAGCACCTTCCAAACCCGTGACCTCTACCATCTAGAAGGACAAGGGCAGCAGACACATGGGAACACCACCATCTACCTGGAAGTTCCCCTCCAAGTCACTCACCATCCTGACTTGGAAATATATCACCATTCCTTCATTGTCGCTGGGTCAAAATCCTGGAGCTCCCTCCCTAACAGCACTGTGGGTGTACCTACACCACATGGACTGCAGCGGTTCAAGAAGGCAACTCACCACCACTTTCTCAAGGGCAATTAGGGATGGGCAATAAATGTTGGCCCAGCCTGTGATGCCTACATTTTATTAATGAATAAAATATTCTGCTCTATTTCTCTGCAGTTTCCAGCTCTATCCAGTAGGGAGCATTCACACACCACTAATGTCTCCAGCCTTTCCATTGCCTTTACAGTAAATACAATATTTCCAATTTATCACAGAATTCAGCAACAATTTTCATTTTGTGAGGTAGCTGTAAATACGCGTAAGGTCTTGTCCTTAAACTCACTGAGAGCATCACGTATCATATGAAATCGAGAATGGGTGATGTGTCCAAATAATGGGATTAGGCTGAGTAGAATATTTAAGGATATGACCCGTGGCTGGTGTAACTAACTGGGTGGCATAAGGACAAATGCTCAGGCCTGAGCCATTTATAGTTAATATTAATGACTTGGTTAGCGAATCAATAGTAATAGATCCAAGTTTGCAGATGATAGAAAGCTAAGTATGAAAATAAGCAGTGCGGACACAAAAGAGGTAGCACAGGGATATGTAATTGTTAATCAGAAAATTGACAAGTGCAGTGTAATGTGGGGGTTGTTAGCGTATTCACTATGACAGGGAGAATGGAAAAGCAGAATAGTTTGTAAAAGGTGAGATACCAGTAAATTTTGGAATTCAGAGGATTTTGGATTTGAAAGTTCTCCATGAATCACTGAGGGGTAATATTCAGGTATCGCAAGCAGTTAGGAAAGCAAACATTCTGTTAGCCTTTAATACAAGGGGATTGGAGTATAAGAGTAAAGAAGCCTTGCTAAAATTATACTGAGCTTTGGTAAGGCTTCACTTAAAATATTGTGTACAGTTTTGGTCCCTTTATCAAAGGAAGGACATCTTGCCCTAGAAGTTGTGCAACAAATGCTAACTGAATTGTTTCCTGGGAAGAGTCGATCCTATGAGGACAGTTTGAGTAAGTTGCTGCATTCTTCTGTTTACTGCAAACGTACCAATCAGTCATACAAGGATTGGTAAAACAATAATGTGTGTTCTTTATTTGAAGACAAGTCTCTATACAGAGAATGGTAACTGGAAGGCTCTGTAGACACATCTGACCTAGAGGACTGCTGATGTACTCTGTCTACAGAGTCATGGGATTATACATCACATCCTGCCATGTGGTGTGTAGTGATAGATTGCACTTTAAGAAATGCTCCCTTAACAGTACATGTACTTTAAACATCCCCTTTTCTTCTAAATTAAAGTTCCATCCTTTAAGAATCAAAAACTATTTACACTACATCAAAAAAAAAGTATGTTGTGTTTGGATATATCCTCTACAGGGCAATAAAGTTATGAGTTTCTGATGTGTATTGCTGGTTTACTCATATGTCAAGACTTAGTCATTGTGACCTTGGTTTGTGATTGCTTTAAGTGTTTGCTGGTAGGGGTGCAATTTTGGGTTGTGTCTTAGACCATGTTTCTGTTGTGTTATTTGTCTGATTTGCTTATTTGTTTCATTAACACTGTCATGTCACTTGATGTTTGTACTTAATATGATTTTAACTCTGGGCACATACTGACGATTTGTATTGGATTCCATGTGCCATCGGTTGGGTTTCGTACTGAAACATTTTGTCTGGCATTGTGGTCGGGTAATTTGATGCTGACATGCTAGACGTGGACATCTCTCACCCTACCCTGTTTTTCAGTTAAGGCACCTCTTACAGCTGGGAGAATTGATGAGTGAGAATGCTTGTTCCGTAGTGGTTCCAGTCGGGTGAAGTTTGCACGTTTGGAACCAGTATATGTATTTGTTTCAGACCGTGCTATGTAGCCTGTCAGCTGATGATCTGTGCTGCAAAGTTAGGTGGTCTTTTCTCAGTGTAAGCACAGAGTTTTCAATGGTGCTCCCTGTGCTCATTGTTCTGACAATACCATGGGTGGTAAGAAAGGACAGGCCCCTGCACACTGGGAGGCCTGTGCTCACAAGGACAGGACCCTGCACACTGGGAGGCCTGTGCTCACAAGGACAGGACCCTGCACACTGGGAGGCCTGTGCTCACAAGGACAGGCCCCTGCACACTGGGAGGCCTGTGCTCACAAGGACAGGACCCTGCACACTGGGAGGCCTGTGCTCACAAGGACAGGCCCCTGTACACTGGGAGGCCTGCGCTCACAAGGACAGGCCCCTGCACACTGGGAGGCCTGTGCTCACAAGGACAGACCCCTGCACACTGGGAGGCCTGTGCTCACAAGGACAGGCCCCGGTACACTGGGAGGCCTGTGCTCACAAGGACAGGCCCCTGCACACTGGGAGGCCTGTGCTCACAAGGACAGGAGCCGGTACACTGGGAGGCCTGTGCTCACAAGGACAGGCCCCGGTACACTGGGAGGCCTGTGCTCACAAGGACAGGCCCCGGTACACTGGGAGGCCTGTGCTCACAAGGACAGGCCCCTGTACACTGGGAGGCCTGCGCTCACAAGGACAGGCCCCTGCACACTGGGAGGCCTGTGCTCACAAGGACAGGCCCCTGCACACTGGGAGGCCTGCGCTCACAAGGACAGGCCCCGGTACACTGGGAGGCCTGTGCTCACAAGGACAGGCCCCTGCACACTGGGAGGCTTGCGCTCACAAGGACAGGCCCCTGCACACTGGGAGGCCTGCGCTCACAAGGACAGGCCCCTGCACACTGGGAGGCCTGTGCTCACTTCACCCATTGTGTCCACAATATAAAATCTCCGGGGTGACCTGGGTGGATTTTTGCAGCAACATTTGAATGTAATGGATCCCAGGGATGGAATCTCCTGGACAATGTATGCAGTGAGTTTGGCAATGCTTGGTCAAATCATCACTTGCCCCGGAGGGTAGATATATTTCAGTGTATAAGCTGGAAGGATGTTTGCACCTGCATGAGCATCCAGTTTTGCAAATAGATTATAAATAATTAGATATTTGCGGAGAGATAATGTTGACACCATATCCGTGGGCATATAACCTGGACAGTGGCAAAGGCTTCTTTTGGTACCACAGGGTCAATACATTCCTTAATGTTCACTGTATGAATGTCTGCTTATTCTGTGTATCAATATTCTAGTTATCTTCATCATCTGACCATGTAGCTTGGCTTGACATTTGATGGTCTTATTTTGCTGATGTCTGTTACACACTCTTCATTGATAAATACCCATTCATCAACACCCAGTTCTGCCCTTCCTTGAGCCAGGTCTCTGTTATCCCCACAGCATCATATTTCCACATGGCAATCTGTGCCTGTAACTCCCCAATCTTATTTACTATACTCTGTTCATTCACATACCTGCATAGTAACCCTGTTTTAGATTTTGTTACTTTCTCCTCTACCCCAACTTTACCTATTAACTTACTATTCTCTATACTAGTACTATCTGTTCCTCCCAATATTTTGTGCACCCTGGTATTCATCTCTAATATTGTTTCTTGGTTCACAGTTTAAAGCCCTCCCAACAGCACTAGCAAAATACCCCGCAAGGAACTCAGTCCCAGCTTTGTTCAGGTGCCATCTCCCCCAGAGCCAGTTCCAATGTCCCAGGAATCTAAAGCCCTCCCTCCTGCACCATCTTTCCATCCACACATTCATATAACTTATCCTCCTGGCAAGTGGCACTGGGAGCAATCTGGAGATTACTACATTAGAGGTCCTGCTTGCTAATTTTCCACCTAGCTCCTTAAATTCTGATCGCAGGACCACACCCCCTTTCCTACCTAAGTCATTGGTACCAATGTGGCCCACAACCTCTATCTGATCACCCTCCCCCAGAAGAATGTCCTGCAGCCATTCTGTGACATCGTTCACCCTGGCACCAGGGAGGCAACATACCATCCTGGAGTCACGTCTGCAGCCACAGAAATGCCTGTCTACTTCCCTTACCAATGAACCCTCTATCACTATAGCTCTTCCTTTCTTCTTCCTCCTCTCCTGTACAGCCGAGCTACTTGTGGTGCCACAATCTTTGCTCTGACTGCACTCCTCTGAGGAACTAGTGTCCTCACCAGCTTCCAAAATGGAAAACTGATTTGTGAGTGGGACCCCAGGGGACTGCTGCGCTGCCTTCCTACTTCTCTGGGGCTGCCTAGTGGTCACCCATTCCCTCTCTGTCTCCAGGCCCTGAAGCTGCGGTGTGACCACCTCTCTGAACGTGCTATCCACGTAGCTCTCAGCCTTGCAGATGTGCCACACTGACTACAGCCTCCGCTCGAGCTCCAAAACCCGGAGCTCAAGTGTCCCATATGCCTTTTTCACCACCCCACTAACATACACCTCCGCCTTCAGAGATCTATGGACACACACGCCAAGGTCCCTTTGTTCCTCAGAACTTCCTAGTGCCATGCCGTTCACTGAATACTTCCTTGTCAAATTGCTCCTTCCAAGTGCCTTTTGGAAATCCAAATAATCTAAATCTACTGGTTCCCCTTTATCCATCCTGCTTGTTACAGTCTCAAAGAACTCTAATAAATTAGTCAAACATGATTTCCCTTTCACAAAACCATGTTGACTCTGTCTGATTGTATTAGGATTTTCTGAATGTTCTGCTACTACCTCCTTAATTATGGATTCTAGCATTTCCCCAATGGTAGATGTCAGACTAACTGGCCTATAGTTTCTGCTTTCTGTCTCCCTCTTTTTGTGAACAGAGGTGTTACATTTGCTGTTTTTCCAATCTGCTGGGATCTTTCCAGAATCTGGGCAATTTTGGAAGATTATAACCAATCCCTCCACAATTTCTGCAGCCACTTCTTTTAGGACCCTCGGATGCAGACTGTCCAGTCCTGGGGACTTGTCAGCCTTTAGTCCCATTAGATTCCCTAGTATTTTTCTCTAATTATAATGGTTGTTTTAAGTTCCTCCCTCTCTTTTGCCTCTTGATTTTCCATTATTCTTTGGATGCTTTCTGTGTTTTCCACTGTGAGGACAGGTACAAACTACTTGTTCAAAGTCTCTGCCATTTCCTTGTTTCCCATTATTATTCCCCAGTCCCATCCTCTCGAGTAGAAAGGCCCATACTCTCTGGAGTTTAGAATAAAAAGAGGTTAACGCACTCAGATGCATAACATTCCAAGAGGACTTGACAGGATCGATGCTGAAAGCCTGTTTCCCCAGACACTAGTACATAAGAATTAGGAGCAAGAGTAGGCAATTCAGCCCCTCAAGCCTGTCCCACCATTCAATACGATCATGGCTGATCTCATTTCGGCCTCAACTCCAATTTCCCGCCTTCTCCCCATAGCCTTTCAACCCGTTACTAATTAAAAATCTGTCTATCTCCTCCTCAAATTTATTCAGCGTCCCGGCATCCACTGCACTCTGAGGTTGTGAATTCCACAGATTCATGCCCCTTTGAGAAAAGTTATTCCTCCTCATCTCTGATTAAGTCTACCACCCCTTAGCCTAAAACTACGGCCTCTCATTCTGGAATGCCCCACAAGGGGAAACATCCGCTCCACGTCTACTTTGTCTATTCCCTTTTAGCATCTTATATACCTCAATTAGATCTCCTCTCATCCTTCTAAACTCTAGCGAGTATAGGCCTAAACTGCTCAATCTCTCCTCATAAGACAAGTCCCGCATCTCTGGAATCAATCTAATGAACCTCTTCTGAACCACCTCCAATGCAACTACATCCTTCCTCAAGTAAGGGGACCAAAACTGTGCACAGTACTCCAGGTGCGGTCTCACCAATGCCTTGTACAGTTGCAACAACACTTCCCTATTTTATACTCTATTCCTTTAACAATAGATGCCAAAATTCCATTTGTCTTCCTTATTACCTGCTGTACCTTATACTAGCTTTCAGCGATTCATGCACGAGGACACCCAGATCCCTCTGCACTGAAGCATTCTGAAGTTTCTCTCCATATAAATAATAAGTCACCTTTTTATTCTTCTGACCAAAATGGATAACCTCACACTTATCCACGTTAAACTCCATCTGCCACATTTTGGCCCATTCACCTAACCTGTCCATTTCCATTTGTAAATTTCTTATTTCTTCATTGCAACTTACTTTCCCACCTGTCATCTGCAAATTTAGTTATGGTACCTTCTATCCCTGAATCCAAGTCATTAATATAGATTGTAAATAGTTGGGGCCCAAGGACTGAACTTTGTGGCACCCCACTAGTTACAGCTTGCCATCCAGAAAAAGACCCATTTATCCCAACTCTCTGCTTTCTGTTGGTTAGCCAATCCTCTATCCAAGCTAATATATTACCCCTAACTCTGTGAGATCTTATCATGTGTATTAATCTTTTGTGTGGCACCTTATCAAAGGCCTTCTGGAAGTCTAGATATACTACATCTACAGGATCCCCATTATCCACTTTGTGTGTCACATCTTCAAAGAACTCTAGCAAATTAGTCAAACATGATTTACTCTTCATAAAACCATGCTGACTCTGGTGGATTGCATTTTGACTTTCCAAATGTCTCATTACTACTTCCTTAATAATGGATTCCAACAATTTCCCAATGACAGACGTTAAACTAACTGGTCTATAGTTTCCTACTTTCTGCCTCCCCCCTTTTTTGAATAAGGGCGTTATATTAGCATTTTTCCAATCCACTGGAACCTTTCCAGAATCCAGGTAATTTTGGAATATTATAGCCAATGCATCCACTATCTCCGCTGCTACTTCCTTTAAGACCCTGGGGATGTAGGCCATCAGGTCCTGGGGACTTGTCACCCCTTAATCCCAATAGTTTGCTCAGTACTTTTTCTCTAGTGTTGGTGATTGTTCTAAGTTCCTCCTTCTCTATATTCTCTGCCCTCCCTGAAACTATTGGGGTGGTACTAGTGTCCTCCACTGTGAAAACTGAGGCAAAATATTGATTAAGCATCTCTGCCATTTCTGCGTTGCCCACTATTAACTCCCCAGTCTTGTTTTCCAAGGGACTAACATTCACTTTAGCTGCTCTCTTTCCTTTTATACACTTGTGGAAGATTTTGCTATCAGTTTTTACATTTTGTGCTAGTTTTCTTTCATAATTAACCTTTGCTCTTTTAATTATTTTTTAGTTACCCTTAATAGATCTTTAAAGTTTCCCGAACTTCCAGCCTGCCACTGACCTTTGCAATTTGGTACGCCTTAGTTTTTGCCTTTATGTTATCTTTAACTTCCTTGCTTAGCCATGGATGCTTTTTCCCTCCTCTTACCATCTTTCTTCCTCATTGGAATATATTTTTCTTGGGAGGAATTGAATATCTCCTTAAATATCTGCCACTGTTCATTAACTGTCCTACTTTGAAGTCTTCCTGTCCAGTCCACTAGGGCCAAATCTGCCCTCATGCCTATGTAGTTACCTTTGTTTAACTCCAGAACACTTGTGTAGGACTCAAGTTTCTCACTCTCAAACTGAACTTGAAATTCTAGCCTGATCACTCTTCCCTAGAGGATCCTTTACTATGAGATCATTAATTAATCCCATCTCATTACATTACAGACTGGAGAGTCTGGAACTAAGAATCATAATCTCAGGATAAAGGATCAATCATTTAAGACTAGGATGAGGAGGCCATTCAGCTCATCATGCCTGTGCTAGCTCTCTGTAAGCAGCTCACCTCTTCCCATGCTCCTCCCTTTCCTCTCGTTGTGCAAATTTTTTCTCTACAGATATTGATCCAATTCTCTTTTGAACGCCCAATTGATCCTACCTCCACCGCATTCTCAGGCAGTGCATTCCAGATCCTACTCGCTGCGTAAAAAAGATTTTCCTCATATCATCATTGGTTTCTTTGTCAATTACCTTTTTCTTTATTCGTTTAAAGGATTTGGGCTTCACTGGCTGGGCCAGCATTTACTGCCCTTCCCTAATTGCCCTAGAGAATTGAGTGACTTGCGAGGCCATTTCAGAGGGCACTTAAGAGTTAACCACATTGCAGTGGGTCTGGAGTTACATGTAGGCCAGACCGGGTAAGGTTAGTAAACGATACATGTTTTAATGACAATGGTTTCATGATTACGAATAGACTTTTAATTCCAAACTTCATTTGACTTTTAATTCCAGATTTTTAAAAAAATTGAATTCAAATTTCACCATCTGTTGTGGTGCGATTTAAACCCGGGTCCCCAGAACATTGCCCTGGGTCTCTGGGTTACTAGTCCAGTGACACCATCACTACACCTTCACCTCCCCAGAATCTGTGCCCTTGAGTTCTTGATCCTTCTGACAGTGGGAACAATTTCTCCCTATTTACTCTGTCCAGACCCCTCTACATTTTGAATAGCTCTATCAAATCTCCTCTCAACCTTCTCTTCCAAAGAGAACAGCCCCAGCTTCTCCAACTTGTCTACATACCTTTTTCATTCTTTCACAGGATGTGGGAGTCGCTGGCTTGGCCAGTATTTATTGCTCACCCCTAATTGCCCTTGAGAAGGTGGTGGTGAGCTGCCTTCTTGAACCACTGCAGTTCATGTGGTGTAGGTACACCCACAGTGCTGTTAGGGAGTTCCAGGATTTTGACCCAGTGACAGAAAAGGAACAGTGATATATTTCCAAGTCAGGATGGTGAGTGACTTGGAGGGGAACTTCGAGGAGGTGGTGATCCCATTTATCTGCTCCCCGGCCCTTCTCAATGGTAGCAGTCATTGGTTTGGAAGGTGCTGCATATTTATGCTTGGGTTGGCCTTGAGGCCTCAGAATGCTACCAGATATTTGCATTGCATGTGAAAATCAGCCAAGTCATTCCGTATCCTGAAAGATGTCAGATCAGCTAGACATGCTTTGAAGAATTCAGTGCCTTCATTGGATGCTGGTTTGTGATGGGATAGTTTGGAGTAGAGGAGTTTGAACTCAGCAAATACCTCTTCCTGTTTGGAGTGGGATGAAGACACGCCAAAACTGAAGCCACACTCAACAACAAACCCCTGGCCTTCCGAAAGTACATGGTCAGAGATTTAATTGTGCTGCCAAACCGCTTCTGCTTAAGTGAGTTTGCAGTGTGGACGTGTTTCTAGAGGGTATTTTTTATGGTGCGGTCATCTATTGAGGCAATAGAGCAGCATCAATGGATCAAATCACATTGGGGTTCTTACACTTCCACAGGCTATAAGATTGGTCTTATCAGTAACCTTATAAACAGAGCCCAAGCCATTTGCTCTCTATGCAAGCTTGATGCTGAAATAGGGGCATCAAAGACATCCTGCAGCATAATGAGCTATCCTGATCAGATCATTTCATATTGTATATCACACAAACTCATGAACAGGCCTAAGGTCGTCACTTTCAGCCCTGAAAGGCGCCCAGTCTACCTCAGGAACAACAGGTGAAGCTAGCTGTTTCATGCTGCTACTATGCAGTAGCAACACGAGTGGTATTCACCATTAACAGGATGCTGCCATCAAGCCAAAAAGATGTTCTGCCTATCACACAAATGGGTGATGTGGTATATGAATTTCAGTGTCAATGTGATGTTAGGTATGTAGGCCGTATGTCCCCAAAGACTGGCGGATCATATCAAACAGCCTGTCCCAGCCACTGTTCACATCGGGCAAGGTACAACCAGCCCGTATTTGCAAAACTCAAAACATAGCTTCCTACGTGAAATATGATTGGATAACACTTACCAACATTTGAAGAGATTGTTTCCACTGGTCGGTGAATCTAAAACAAGGGGGCTCGGTCTCAGGATAAGGAGCTGATCATTTAGGACTGAGATAGGGAGAAATTACTTCACTCAAAGGGTTGTGAATCTTAGGAATTCTCCACCCCAGAGGGTTGTGGATGCTCCATCATTGAAGACATTTAAGGCAGGGACAGACAGATTTTTGGCCTCTCAAGGGATATGGGGAACAGGCAGGAAAGTGGAGTTGAAGCCAAGATTTGCCATGTGAACATACAAGCACACGAATTAGGAGCAGGAGTAGGCCGCTCGGCCCCTCGAGCTTGCTCCACCATTCAATAAGATCATGGCTGATCTGAATGTAACCTCAATTCCACATTCCCGACTACCCCAAATAACCTTTCACCCCCTTGTGAATCAAGAATCTATCCACCTTTGCCTTAAAAATATTCAAAGTCTCTGCTTCCACCATCTTTTCAGGAAGAGAGTTCCAAAGACTCACAACCCCCTGAGGGAAAACATTTCTCCTCATCTCTGTCCTAAATGAGTGACCCCTTGTTTTTAAACAGTGACCTCTAGTTCTAGACTCTTCCACAAGAGGAAACATCTTCTTCACATCCACCCTGTCAAGACTCCTTAGGATCTTAAAGGTTTCAATCAAGTCACCTCTTACTCTTCTAAACTCCAGTGGATACAAGCCTAGCCTGTCCAACCTTTCCTCATAAGACAACCCGCCCATTCCAGGTATTAGCCTAGTAAACCTTCTCTGAATTGCTTCAAACGCATTTACATCCTTCCTTAAATAAGGTGATCAATACTGTACACGGTACTCCAGATGTGCTCTCACCAATGCCCTGTATTGAAGCATAACCTCCCTACTTTTGTATTCATTTCCCTCACAATAAACAATAACATTCTATTAGCTTTCCTAATTACCTGCTGTGCCTGCATACTAACCTTTTATGATTCATGCACCAGGACACCCAGATCCCTCTGCACCTCAGTGTTCTGCAATCTCACGCCACTTAGATAATAAGCTTCTTTTTTATTCTTCCTGCCAAAATGGACAATTTCACATTTTCCCACATTGTGCTCCATTTGCCAGACCTTTGCCCACTCAACTTAACCTATCTATATCTCTTTGCAGCCTGCAATAGAATCATACAGGTACAGCACAGAAAAAGACCCTTCAGTCCATCGAGTCTGCGCCAGTCAAACAAGTACCTAACTATTCTAATCCTATTTTCCAGCACTAGGCTGAGGCAATTTCTAAATGTTATCTTATTCCTTGTAAGAGAGAGTTTAAAAATGATTTAATGTTGCATTTGACTAGATAGTTGCTAATGGTAAATGAGAACATACAAATAATTGCATTTTGTGCATAGCATGGAGCTAGCTAGGATTTGCAGCATAAATAGCAGAAAGTATATCATTGTGTATATTCAAGGCAGAGATCAATATCTTTTTGGGTACTAAGGGCCGAGGCATTTGGGAATAGTGTGGGAAGATGGAGAGGTAGAAGATCAGCCGTGATCCTCCCAAATGACAGAGCAGGCCCGGAGGGTTAAATGACCTACTCCAGTTCCCATCTCTTATGGTCTCAGAAGGTCCAAACAACATTAATAAAGTTCCCACCATTTCAATGACACTGCTCAGAAAAAGAAAATAATTAGGACCTAATTATCTTCCTGCCACCCTCCTCACCCCCACCCCAACCCCCCGAATGCCGTTCCACTTGGCCATACTCCGCCTGACCTGACCCTATTTATACTCCCCGGTTCAGGTCAGGTCTGATGCTCAACAAACATATGCAGAGACCTTGGCAGGGGCCTGTGTTCAGAAACAGGAGGAAAGCCAACTCCTGTTACAGGCCTGTGAAGTCTATAGCAACAATAATGTCCATGGCTTTAACATCTTCTGGAGAACTCCCTGCCCCCCTATTAATAGTGACATGAGATCATATACATTCACCCAAACAAACTGACTTTGGCTTAGTGCCCTATCTGAAAGAAGGCATTTCTGAATGCTGCATTCCCTCAGTACTGCACTGAGGTGTTACTCGAGATTATGTGCTCATGTCATGGTGTGGGACTTAGAATTTACAGCCTTCTGAATAAAATATGATACTTCTGCAACTGAGTAATGAAAACATTTTTTTTTAATTCTGTGAGTTTTGCCAATAATAAAAAGGAACAAATAACATGTCTATTTTTCCATGAACACTATAAAGTAGAGGTCTGATTATTATAATATGTCTCTTCATGTGCTCAGCTTTACCTCTGATCTTTATGGTGCAGGCTACACAAGAAGGTGGTTGAAAAGATGTACCAGGATGCAGCAAGATATTAAGGAATGGGAGATACCTGGGAATTAGCTGGAATAGTAGAGTTTTGCAGAACTAGAGATCACAGGCTTGAACCACCAAGGAGAAGTGTAGACGTGTCCTGGGTTTTTGAAGCATTGGACTGAGTTTCCAGGGTTTATGAACAATCAGTTCTCCAGGTAAAAGGTAAGAGGGAAACTGAGATATGGGATCCCAGCTTATGGATACAGCAAAGGTGGTGCCTTGGGGTCTGATAGTGCTGGCCAGGGAAACCTAGGGCTTGAGACTTCCTTTGAAAAACATAAGTTCACCATCTGCACTCCAAACATTTTTCCAAAGCATCCAATATAATCATATCGAAAGGTGGATCATTTTCACTTGGCCTCATGATCCACTTGTGCTCTTACTTCTTGTGATCTTGTGTTTGAAGTAGTTCAAGAGTGGACTTCAGGGAAAGATGGGAATGGATTTGAGAGACAACAACATGCTCAAGGACTTCGGAGAGGAAAGGGAGGTTGGTGATGAGACAGGAGTTTGTAAGGATGTGGGGTCAAGGGTTGGTTTTTGAGGAGAGAGCTGATGACAGCAGATTTAAAGGTGAGAGGGAAGCAGCTGGCAAGAGAGAACAGCTTACAATATTGGCTGACATAGGGGTCAGGATGGGAAGTTGGGTGATCAGTTTAGCAGGACTAGGATCAAGGAAATAGGAGGTGGGCCTTGTGGACAAGATGATCTCAGGTGAGGGTGGGCGTGAGGGGTGATGGGAGAGAAACTAGAGAACATTTAAGACTAGGGCGGGGGGGATCTTTAGAGGAAGTTTGGCCAGGTGGGCTAATGGAAGGATGGGACATGACAGAGGCAGCTGATTGGATGGTCTTGATCTTGGTGACAGAGAAATCCATGAGCTCCTCGTACTTGTTGCTGGAGGTGAGGGTGGAGGGGACAGGGAAGAGGGGTTTAAAAAGATGGTTTGCAGTTCAGGATGATGCTGGAATAGTGCGGAGATTTCACAGTTGAGAGCAGGATGTGATAGTTCTCCCTGTGGACTGGACATTGGGCAGCGAGCCAGAGGACAGGATTAGGATGGCTGGGAAATTAAAGGGCATGGGGAGCGAGGTGGAGCTTTGTATTAGACGAGATATAAAATTAAAGGGTTTGTGAGTAAAGTCGAACAGGTACCTCCTTGGGGTTAGGGTCGTGTATTTGCTGCTCCTAGAACTTGGCAGTGTGCCCAGCGCTGTTCACCAGGAGGAGGCGCATTAGTGCTGCAGTATTCCCTCTGGACTCTGTTGTAGGTGAAAGTAACATCCTACATTCCCAGATTTACATGAAGGAAGGTTGGAAATATGATTTGATTTCTCCCGAATTGAAAACCCATCGGAAATTCTTCAGGATCACCTGACTTAGCAAGAGTTGGAGACTGAGACAACCACAGGGCAGTAATAACAAAAAATACAGCAATCCCCTTTTAAAACCGAATAATTTCATCCTCACAACAGGTGTCTGGGAGAAGCTGAACACACTGATATTAAATGGGAGTGAATTGATTTAAGATACTTGGAATCCAATGAAGAAACTGCTACAGTGCCTGTGACAGCTCTGCCCTCAGAATCAAGCTGCTCTTAACCCAGTGCAAACTCTGATTATCACAGCAAAGCAGTAATATAACACTGATTGAGATGGGAGATAATTTTATTCAGCTTTGCTGCTTTCTATCAAAACTGTTGCAGTCCTTAATGCAGAAACAATGACCCTCTGACCTGTCTTTCATTTTCAGCATTTTCAATTTGCAAAATGCACTTTCGTTTTTTTAAACTTGGTCCATGGAACTGCTCAATAAAACTGTGAAATATCACCGATTGAGTTACAGACTGCCATCCTATAAACACACCATCCTGACTTGGAAATATATCACCGTTCCTTCACTGTCACTGGGTCAAAATCCTGGAACTCCCTCCCTAACAGCACTGTGGGTGTACCTACACCACATGGACTGCAGCGGTTCAAGAAGGCAGCTCACCACCACCTTCTCAAGGGCAATTAGGGGTGGGCAATAAATGCTGGCCCAGCATTTCAAACCCGTTTCCATTCACTCCCACTGTTCACAATCTCAATGGACCATTGAATGGGGCTCTTGCGACTCAGTGCTGCAAGAGGCAGGTGTCTGGTCAGCCTGATTGGTGTGGTCATTCTGATTGGTTCGGTCACTCTCAATGTGGTCACTCTCAATGAGGTCACTCAGGTCAGTCTGGTCACTGGTTGGTATGGTCAGTGTGGTCACCCTCAGGCTGGTCACTCTGATTGGTATGGTCAGTATGGTCACCTTCCGGCTGGTCACTCTGGTTGGTATGGTCAGTATGGTCACCTTCAGGCTGGTCACTCTGGTTGATGTGGTCAGTGTGGTTAACTTCAGTGCCATAGACTGGTCAGTGTGGCCTATCTGGCCACTCTGGTCACTATGGTTGGTGTGGTCACTCTCAGTGCAGTCAGACTGATCAGTGTTATCACTCTAGTGAGTCTGGACACTCTCAGGCTGGTCACTCTGGTCAGGGTCACTCGGGAGTGCATCATTTCGCAGTTGAGGGGGATAAGCTGAGTCTCGGAGTGCGGAGCTGCCGGCATCACTGAACAGGCATCACTGTCCAATCAGCTTTCCTGGAAACTTTAATCAAGACTGGGGACATATCCATTGTTTCCATAATCAGGGAGCTTCTACCTGCTGTTGCTTCACTCAGAATGAGGCAGGAGGTGATCATGCTGCAATTTATATGATTCTCATTATTCTGACAGTCAGCCTAAGGTGATGAAGGAAAAGCAATTTGTTTCATGGTGTGAAGAGAGAGCATCATCGGGAATATATTTATAACTGGCTACCTGACAGGAAGGTCCCAGAAGATCGTAGTTGAGGCCAATCTCAACACCATACCTTCAGGTCAGAGAAGTTCACCAAACAATACAGGCTGCTCCGATATGGAATAGTTCCCTGTCATGTACTGAGACCATTGATAGGCTGTGTGATCTCCGCACTGGCCTTCAGCAAGTCCAGACTCCAGCTGGGAAATAGCTTCCCACACAGGGAGCCTCGAAAATCCAAGACTGGGATTTTACGGCTCTGCTGAAGTCGATGGAGTTCAGAACGGCCCACTGCATTTTACAGCCCCCTCCCCATCCCCCTCCCCCTCCCCTCCCCTCCCCTCGCACACCCCCTCCCCGTCCCCTCCCCATCCCCCTCCCCCTCCCCTCCCCGTCCCCTCCCCTCCCCCTCCCCGTCCCCTCCCCCTCCCACACCCCCTCCCCTCCCCCTCCCTCTCCCCTCCCCCTCCCCTCCCCTCTCCCTCCCCTCCCCCTCCCCCTCCCCTCCCCTCCACGTCCCCTCCCCCTCCCCCTCCTCTCTCCTCCCCCTCCCCTCCCCGTCCCCTCCCCTCTCCCTCCCCTCCCCCTCCCCCTTCCCTCCCCTCCCCGTCCCCTCCCCCTCCCCCTCCCCTCCCCTCCCCGTCCCCTCCCCCTCCCACACCCCCTCCCCTCCCCCTCCCTCTCCCCTCCCCCTCCCCCTCCCCTCCCCTCTCCGTCCACTCCCACACCCCCCTCCCCTCCCCCTCCCCATCTCCATCCCCTCCCCCTCCCCTCCCCTCCCCCTCCCCGTCCCCTCCCCTCTCCCTCCCCTCCCCCTCCCCATCCCCTCCCCTCCACGTCCCCTCCCCCTCCCCCTCCTTTCCCCTCCCTGTCCCCTCCCCCTCCCACACCCCCTCCCCTCCCCCTCCCTCTCCCCTCCCCCTCCCCTCCCCTCCCCGTCCACTCCCACACCCCCTCCCCTCCCCCTCCCCATCTCCATCCACTCCCCCTCCCCCTCCCCCTCCCCTCCCCTCCCCGTCCTCTCCCCTCCCCCTCCCCTCCCCCTCCCCTCCCCCTCCCACACCCCCTCCCCATTCCCTCCCACACCCCCTCCCCACCCCGTCCTCTCCCCTCTCCCTCCCCTCCCCCTCCGACACCCCCTCCCCATTCCCTCCCCCTCCCCCTCCCCATCTCCAACCCCTCCCCCTCCCCTTCCCCTCCCCTCCCCCTCCCCGTCCTCTCCCCTCCCCCTCCCCTGCCCCTCCCCGTCCCCTCCCACACCCCCTCCCTGTCCCCTCCCCCTCCCCTCCCTGTCCCCGTCCCCTCCCCCTCCACCTCCCCCTCCCCTCCCCCTCCCCCTCCGCTCCCCTCCCCCTCCCCTCCCCCTCCCCCTCCCCGTCCTCTCCCCTCCCCCTCCCCTCCCCCTCCCCTGCCCCTCCCCGTCCCCTCCCACACCCCCTCCCTGTCCCCTCCCCCTCCCCATCCCCTCCCCCTCCCCTCCCTGTCCCCGTCCCCTCCACCTCCCCCTCCCCTCCCCCTCCCCCTCCGCTCCCCTCCCCCTCCCCTCCCCTCCCCCTCCCACACCCTCCCCTCCCCCTCCCCATCCCCTCCCCCTCCCTGTCCCCATCTCCTCCCCCTCCCCCTCCCCATCTCCTCCCCTACCCCTCCCTGTCCCCATCCCCTCTCCCTCCCCTCCCCGGCCCCTCCACCTCCCCCTCCACTCGCCTCCCCATCCCCTCCCCTCCCCCTCCCCCTCCTCGTCCCCTCCCGCTCCCGTCCTCGTCCCCTCCCACTCCCCTGCCCCTCCCCCTCCCCCTCCCACTCCCACTCCCCATCCCCGTCCTTGTCCCCTCCCCTCACCCTCCCCTCCCCCTCCTCTTCCCCGTCCCCTCCCCTCCCCTCCCCCTCCCTGTCCCCTCCCCCACCTGCTCCCCCTCCCTGTCCCATCTCCACCCCCTCCCCGCCCCTCCCCTTCCCCATTCCCTCCCCCTCCCTGTCCCCTCCCCCTCCCCCTCGCCCTCCCTGTCCCCTCTCCATCCCCTCCGCACCCTGTCCCTTCCCCTCCCCCACCCCCTTCCCCTCCCCCACCGCCTCCCTGCCCCGTCCCGCCCCGCACCCTCCCCTCCCCATCCCACTCCCCTCTCCCCCTCCACCTCCCTGCCCCCTCCCCCGTCCCCTCCCCCTGCCCCTCCCTGCACCCCCCCCCCCCCCCCCCCGACCCCAAAGATTCAAACCTTCTGAGAGAAAACAATTTCTTCTTAAATGGGATACGCCTTATTTTTAAAGTGTGTCCCCTGGACTCTCCCAGAAGGGGAAACATCCTCTCAGCATGCACCCTGTCAATCCCCCTCATCTTCGATGTTTCAATAGGATCACCTCTCATTCTTCTAAACTCCAGTGGATACAAGCCTAGTCTGCCCAACCATTCCTCACAAGAAAACCCGCTAATTCCAGGTCTTAGTCTAATAAACCTTCCCTGAACTGCTCCTAAAACATTTACATATTTCTTTAAATAAGGAGACCAGTACTGTACACAATACTCCAGATGTGGTCTCACCAGTGCCCTGTGCAACTGAAACATAACTTCCCTACTTTTATATTCAATTCCCCTCACAATAAATGATAATATTCTATTAGCTTTCTTAATTACTTGCTGTACCTGCAGACTAACCTTTCATGATTCGTGCACTAGGATACCCAGATCCCTCTGCACCTCAGTGCTCTGCAGTCTCTCACCATTTAGATCATAAGCTTCTCCTTTATTCTTCCTGACAAAATGGATAATTTCACATTCTTGCACATTACACTGCCAGATCTTTGCCCACTCACTTAACCTATCTATATCTGTTTGTAGCCTCCTTATTTCCTCTTCACAAATTACTTTCCTACCTATCTATGTGTATTCAGCAAATTTGGCAACCATCCCTTCCATCCCTTCATTCAAGTCATTTATATAAATTATAAACAGTTGAGGTCCCAGCACTGATCCCTGTGGCATACCATTTGTTACATCTTGCCAACCTGAAAAGGACCCATTTATGCCTACTCTCTGCTTCCTGTTAGCTAGCCATTCCAATATGTTACCCCCTACACCATCAGCTTTTATCTTCTGCAATAACCTTTGACATATCTGTAATGTATCGTCTGCATTGTCTGCTTCATTTGCTTTGTCTGTATCATGTGTATCGACTGTATCATCCATATTATCTATCGAGTCTGTATCATCCATAGTGTCTATGTGATGCATATCATTCATAGTGTCCATATCATCTATAGCGTTTGTATTGTCCATAGCATCTGTATCATCTGTAGCATCTGTATCATCTGTAGCGTCTGTATCATCTGTAGCGTCTGTATCATCTTAAGCGTCTGTATCATCCATAGCATCAGTATCATCCATAGTGTCTGTAGCATCCGTAATGCCTGTAACGTCCGTATCATCCAGAATATCCGTATCGCCCATATTGTCCATTGCATCTGTATCATCTGTATCGTCCATAGTGTCTGTATTGTCCACAGTGTCTGTACCATCTGTATCATCCATAGCATCTGTATCGTCCATAGTGTCTGTATTGTCCACAGTGTCTGTACCATCTGTATCATCCATAGCATCTGTATCGTCCATAGTGTCTGTATTGTCCACAGTGTCTGTACCATCTGTATCATCCATAGCATCTGTATCGTCCATAGTGTCTGTATTGTCCACAGTGTCTGTACCATCTGTATCATCCATAGCATCTGTATCGTCCATAGTGTCTGTATCATCCATATCATCCATAGCGTCTGTATCATTCATATCCACCATAGCGTCCGTATCATCCATATCATCCATAGCGTCTGTATCATTCATATCCACCATAGCGTCCGTATCATCCATAGCGTCCATAGCGTATGTATTGTCCAGTGTCCGTATCATCCATAATGTCCATATCGTCTGTATCATCCATAGCATCCGTATCATCCATATCATCCATATCATCTATGGCGTCTAAATCATCCATAGTGTCTGTAGCATCCGTAATGCCTGTAACGTCCATATCATCCAGAATATCTGTATCGCCCATATTGTCCATAGTGTCAGTAGCATCCATAGTGTCTGTATTGTCCATAGTGTCTGTATCATCTGTATCGTCCATAGCGTCTGTATTGTCCATAGTGTCTGTACCATCTGTATCGTCCATAGCGTCTGTATTGTCCATAGTGTCTGTACCATCTGTATCGTCCATAGTGTCTGTATTGTCCATAGCTTCTGTATCATCCATAGCATCCATAGCGTTCGTAATGCCTGTAACGTCCATATCATCCAGAATATCCGTATCACCCATAAAGTCCATAGTGTCTGTATTGCCCACAGCGTCTGTATCATCCATAGCATCTGTATCATCTGTATTGTCCATAGCATCTGTATTGTCCATAAAATTTGAATTGTCCATAGTGTCTGTATTGTCCATAATATCCATATTATCCATAGCATCCGTATCATCCATATTGTCCATAGCGTCCGTATTGTCCATATTGTCCATAGCGTCCGTATCATCCATATCGTCCATAGCGTCCGTATCATCCTTATTGTCCATAGCGTCCGTATCATCCATATCGTCCATAGCGTCCGTATCATCCATATTGTCCATAGCGTCCGTATCATCCATATTGTCCATAGCGTCCGTATCATCCATATCGTCCATAGTGTCTGTATCATCCAATCGTCCATAGCGTCCGTATCATCCTTATTGTCCATAGCGTCCGTATCATCCATATTGTCCACAGCGTCTGTATCATCCATAGCATCTGTATCATCTGTATTGTCCATAGCATCTGTATTGTCCATAAAATTTGAATTGTCCATAGTGTCTGTATTGTCCATAATATCCATATTATCCATAGCATCCGTATCATCCATATTGTCCATAGCGTCCGTATTGTCCATATTGTCCATAGCGTCCGTATCATCCATATCGTCCATAGCGTCCGTATCATCCTTATTGTCCATAGCGTCCGTATCATCCATATCGTCCATAGCGTCCGTATCATCCATATTGTCCATAGCGTCCGTATCATCCATATTGTCCATAGCGTCCGTATCATCCATATCGTCCATAGTGTCCGTATCATCCAATCGTCCATAGCGTCCGTATCATCCTTATTGTCCATAGCGTCCGTATCGTCCTTATCGTCCGTATCGTCCTTATTGTCCATAGCGTCCGTATCATCCTTATTGTCCATAGCGTCCGTATCATCCATATCGTCCATAGCGTCCGTATCGTCCATATCGTCCATAGCGTCCGTATCGTCCATATCGTCCATAGCGTCCGTATCGTCCATATCGTCCATAGCGTCCGTATCGTCCATATCGTCCATAGCGTCCGTATCGTCCATATCGTCCATAGCGTCCGTATCGTCCATATCGTCCATAGCGTCCGTATCGTCCATATCGTCCATAGCGTCCGTATCGTCCATATTGTCCATAGCGACCGTATCGTCCATATTGTCCATAGCGTACGTATCGTCCATATTGTCCATAGCGTCCGTATCGTCCATATTGTCCATAGCGTCCGTATCGTCCATATTGTCCATAGCGTCCGTATCGTCCTTATTGTCCATAGCGTCCGTATCGTCCTTATTGTCCATAGCGTCCGTATCGTCCATATTGTCCATAGCGTCCGTATCGTCCATATTGTCCATAGCGTCCGTATCGTCCATATTGTCCATAGCGTCCGTATCGTCCATATTGTCCATAGCGTCCGTATCGTCCATATTGTCCATAGCGTCCGTATCGTCCATATTGTCCATAGCGTCCGTATCGTCCTTATTGTCCATAGCGTCCGTATCGTGCATATTGTCCATAGCGTCCGTATCATCCTTATTGTCCATAGCGTCCGTATCATCCGTATTGTCCATAGCGTCCGTATCATCCGTATAGTCCATATTGTCCATAGCGTCCGTATCATCCTTATTGTCCATAGTGTCCGTATCGTCCATATTGTCCATAGCGTCCGTATCGTCCATATTGTCCATAGCGTCCGTATCATCCGTATTGTCCATAGCGTCCGTATCATCCGTATTGTCCATATTGTCCATAGCGTCCGTATTGTCCATATTGTCCATAGGGTCCGTATCATCCTTATTGTCCATAGTGTCCGTATCGTCCATATTGTCCATAGCGTCCGTATCGTCCATATTGTCCATAGCGTCCGTATTGTCCATATTGTCCATAGTGTCCGTATCATCCTTACTGTCCATAGCGTCCGTATCATCCATATTGTCCATAGCGTCCGTATCGTCCATATTGTCCATAGCGTCCGTATTGTCCATATTGTCCATAGCGTCCGTATCATCCTTACTGTCCATAGCGTCCGTATCATCCATATTGTCCATAGCGTCCGTATTGTCCATATTGTCCATAGGGTCCGTATCATCCTTATTGTCCATAGTGTCCGTATCGTCCATATTATCCATAGCGTCCGTATCATCCGTATTGTCCATAGCGTCCGTATCATCCATATTGTCCATAGCGTCCGTATCGTCCATATTGTCCATAGCGTCCGTATCGTCCTTATTGTCCATAGCGTCCGTATCATCCTTATTGTCCATAGCGTCCGTATCATCCTTATTGTCCATAGCGTCCGTATCATCCATATTGTCCACAGCGTCTGTATCATCCATAGCATCTGTATCATCTGTATTGTCCATAGCATCTGTATTGTCCATAAAATTTGAATTGTCCATAGTGTCTGTATTGTCCATAATATCCATATTATCCATAGCATCCGTATCATCCATATTGTCCATAGCGTCCGTATTGTCCATATTGTCCATAGCGTCCGTATCATCCATATTGTCCATAGCGTCCGTATTGTCCATATTGTCCATAGCGTCCGTATCGTCCATATTGTCCATAGCGTCCGTATTGTCCATATTGTCCATAGTGTCCGTATCATCCATATTGTCCATAGCGTCCGTATTGTCCATATTGTCCATAGCGTCCGTATCGTCCATATTGTCCATAGCGTCCGTATCATCCATATTGTCCATAGCGTCCGTATCATCCTTATTGTCCATAGCGTCCGTATCATCCGTATTGTCCATAGCGTCCGTATCATCCGTATTGTCCATAGCGTCCGTATCATCCTTATTGTCCATAGCGTCCGTATCATCCATATTGTCCATAGCGTCCGTATCATCCATATTGTCCATAGCGTCCGTATCGTCCATATTGTCCATAGCGTCCGTATCATCCTTATTGTCCATAGCGTCCGTATCATCCATATTGTCCATAGCGTCCGTATCGTCCTTATTGTCCATAGCGTCCGTATCATCCATATTGTCCACAGCGTCCGTATCATCCATATTGTCCATATTGTCCATAGCGTCCGTATCATCCATATTGTCCATAGCGTCCGTATCATCCATATCGTCCATAACGTCCGTATGATCCATATTGTCCATAGCGTCCGTATCATCCATATTGTCCATAGCGTCCATATCATCCATATCGTCCATAGCGTCCGTATCATCCTTATTGTCCATAGCGTCCGTATCATCCGTATTGTCCATAGCGTCGTTATCATCCATATTGTCCATAGCGTCCATATCATCCATATCGTCCATAGCGTCCGTATCATCCATATTGTCCATAGCGTCCGTAATGTCCATATTGTCCATAGCGTCCGTATCGTCCTTATTGTCCATAACGTCCGTATCATCCTTATTGTCCATAGTGTCCATATCATCCTTATTGTCCATAGCGTCCGTATCATCCTTATTGTCCATAGCGTCCGTATCATCCATATTGTCCATAGCGTCCGTATCATCCATATTGTCCATATTGTCCATAGCGTCCGTATCATCCATATTGTCCATAGCGTCCGTATCATCCATATCGTCCATAACGTCCGTATGATCCATATTGTCCATAGCGTCTGTATCATCCATATCGTCCATAGCGTCCATATCATCCATATCGTCCATAGCGTCCGTATCATCCTTATTGTCCATAGCGTCCGTATCATCCGTATTGTCCATAGCGTCCATATCATCCATATCGTCCATAGCGTCCGTATCATCCATATTGTCCATAGCGTCCGTATTGTCCATATTGTCCATAGCGTCCGTATCGTCCTTATTGTCCATAACGTCCGTATCATCCTTATTGTCCATAGTGTCCGTATCATCCTTATTGTCCATAGCGTCCGTATCATCCTTATTGTCCATAGCGTCTGTATCATCCTAATTGTCCATAGCGTCCGTATTGTCCTTATTGTCCATAACGTCCGTATCATCCTTATTGTCCATAGTGTCCGTGTCATCCTTATTGTCCATAGCGTCCGTATGATCCATATTGTCCATAGCGTCCGTATCATCCTTATTGTCCATAGCGTCCGTATGATCCATATTGTCCATAGCGTCCGTATCATCCTTATTGTCCATAGCGTCCGTATGATCCATATTGTCCGTAGCGTCCGTATCATCCATATTGTCCATAGCGTCCGTATCATCCATATTGTCCATAGCGTCCGTATCATCCATATTGTCCATAGCGTCCGTATCGTCCTTATTGTCCATAGCGTCCGTATCATCCATATTGTCCATAGCGTCCGTATCATCCATATTGTCCATAGCGTCCGTATTGTCCATATTGTCCATAGCGTCCGTATCATCCTTATTGTCCATAGCGTCCGTATCATCCTTATTGTCCATAGCGTCCGTATCATCCATATTGTCCATAGCGTCCGTATCATCCTTATTGTCCATAGCGTCCGTATTGTCCATATTGTCCATAGCGTCCGTATCATCCTTATTGTCCATAGCGTCCGTATCGTCCATATTGTCCATAGCGTCCGTATCGTCCATATTGTCCACAGCGTCCGTATCGTCCATATTGTCCACAGCGTCCGTATCGTCCATATTGTCCATAGCGTCCGTATCGTCCATATTGTCCATAGCGTCCGTATCGTCCATATTGTCCATAGCGTCCGTATCGTCCATATTGTCCATAGCGTCCGTATCGTCCTTATTGTCCATAGCGTCCGTATCGTCCTTATTGTCCATAGCGTCCGTATCGTCCTTATTGTCCATAGCGTCCGTATCGTCCTTATTGTCCATAGCGTCCGTATCGTCCTTATTGTCCATAGCGTCCGTATCATCCATATTGTCCATAGCGTCCGTATGATCCATATTGTCCATAGCGTCCGTATCGTCCTTATTGTCCATAGTGTCCGTATCATCCATATTGTCCATAGCGTCTGTATCATCCATATTGTCCATAGCGTCCGTATTGTCCATATTGTCCATAACGTCCGTATCGTCCATATTGTCCATAGCGTCCGTATCGTCCTTATTGTCCATAGCGTCCGTATCATCCATATTGTCCATAGCGTCCGTATCATCCATATTGTCCATAGCGTCCGTATCGTCCTTATTGTCCATAGCGTCCGTATTGTCCATATTGTCCATAGCGTCCGTATCGTCCTTATTGTCCATAGCGTCCGTATCATCCTTATTGTCCATAGCGTCCGTATCATCCATATTGTCCATAGCGTCCATATTGTCCATAGCGTCCGTATCATCCTTATTGTCCATAGCGTCCGTATTGTCCATATTGTCCATAGCGTCCGTATCATCCATATTGTCCATAGTGTCCGTATTGTCCATATTGTTTATAGCGTCCGTATCATCCTTATTGTCCATAGCGTCCGTATCATCCATATTGTCCATAGCGTCCCTTTCATCCATATTGTCCATAGCGTCCGTATCATCCTTATTGTCCATAGCGTCCGTATCATCCATATTGTCCATAGCGTCCGTATCATCCATATTGTCCATAGTGTCCGTATCATCCATATCGTCCATAGTGTCCGTATTGTTCATTGCGTCCGTATTGTCCATAGCGTCCGTATTGTCCATTGCGTCCGTATCGTCCATAGTGTCTGTATCATCCGCATTGGTTGCAGCATCTGTATTGTCTGTATCATCCGTGTCGTGTGTGTTCTGCTTGTCATCCATGTCACCCGTATCAGCTGCATCATCCATGTCATCTGCATCGTCTAATTTGTACTGCCTCTCCACGTTCCTCTGACCAGATTTATCAGCTAACATTTTTCTCCGTTTGAACTCTGGCCTCGGCTCAGCATTGATAAACAGGTATCAGAAGTGAAAATCCCGGGAAGAATAGGAGCCTGTGATTTATTTAAATTACTCCTATTATCAGTCCATGAACAGATGATGACATTTCCATAGACACTTAATGAGAATCAGTATGGGATCTGCGTCTACGTGACAACACACAATTAAACATCAGGATGCTAAGAATAACAGTTCTACTATTCCATTAGTATACGCAGATTATAATACAGAAGCAGAATGATTCCTGCAGCTTTATCTACACTCTGGCCGACTCCAATATTACAAAATAAAAATGTCATGCAACAAACTTCCAGGAAAAACAGTGTACTTTCAGCTCCAGTATGGTCTGTGTGTGTCTCAGTGTCAGTTTCTGTATGGTCTGTGTGTGTCTCAGTGTCAGCTCCTGTATGGTCTGTGTGTGTGTCTCAGTGTCAGCTCCTGTATGGTCTGTGTGTGTGTCTCAGTGTCAGCTCCTGTATGGTCTGTGTGTGTGTCTCAGTGTCAGCTCCTGTACGGTCCGTGTTGTGTGTCTCAGTGTCAGCTCCTGTACGGTCCGTGTCTGTGTGTCTCAGTGTCAGCTCCTGTACGGTCCGTGTGTGTGTCTCAGTGTCAGTTCCTGTACAGTCTGTGTGTGTCTCAGTGTCAGCTCCTGTATGGTCTGTGGGTGTCTCAGTGTCAGCTCCTGTACGGTCCGTGTGTGTCTCAGTGTCAGCTCCTGTACAGTCTGTGTTGTGTGTCTCAGTGTCAGCTCCTGTACGGTCCATGTGTGTGTCTCAGTGTCAGCTCATGTACGGTCCATGTGTGTGTGTCTCAGTGTCAGCTCTTGTATGGTACGTATGTGTGTGTCTCAGTGTCAGCTCCTGTACGGTCCGTGTGTGTGTCTCACTGTCAGCTCCTGTATGGACCGTATGTGTGTGTCTCAGTGTCAGCTCCTATACGGCCAGAGCGTGTGTCTCAGTGTCAGCTCCTGTACAGTCCGTGTGTGTGTCTCAGTGTCAGCTCCTGTACAGTCTGTGTGTGTATGTCTCAGTGTCAGCTCATGTATGGTCTGTGTGTGTGTCTCAGTGTCAGCTCCTGTACAGTCTGTGTGTGTGTGTCTCAGTGTCAGCTCATGTACGGTCTGTGTGTGTGTCTCAGTGTCAGTTTCTGTACGGTCCCTGTGTGTGTGTCTCAGTTTCAGCTCCTGTATGGTGCGTGTGTGTGTGTCTCAGTGTCAGTTTCTGTACAGTCCGTGTGTATGTGTCTGAGTGTCAGCTCCTGTATTGTCCGTGTGTGTGTCTCAGTGGCAGCTCCTGTACAGTCTGTGTGTTTGTGTCTCAGTGTCAGCTCCAGTATGGTCCGTGTGTGTGTGTCTCAGTGTCAGCTCCTGTATGGTGCATGTGTGTGTGTCTCAGTGTCAGTTTCTGTACAGCCTGTGTGTGTGTCCCAGTGTCAGCTCCAGTACAGTCGATTTGTGTCTCAGTGTCAGCTCCTGTGCAGTCTGTGTGTGTGTCTCAGTGTCAGCTCCTGTACAATCGATGTCTGTCTCAGTGTCAGCACCTGTACGGTCTGTGTGTGTGTATCTCAGTGTCAGCTCCTGTACGGTCCATGTGTGTGTGTCTCAGTGTCAGCTCCTGTATGGTCCGTGTGTGTGTCTCAGTGTCAGCTCCTGTACAGTCCATGTGTGCGTCTCAGTGTCAGCTCCTGTACGGTCCATTTGTGTGTGTCTCAGTGTCAGCTGCTGTACACTCCACGTGTGTCTCAGTGTCAGCTCCTGTACAGTCTATATATGTGTCTCAGTGTCAGCTCCTGTACGGTCCGTGTTGTGTGTCTCAGTGTCAGCTGCTGTACGGTCCATGTGTGTGTCTCAGTGTCAGCTCCTGTACGGTCCGTGTGTGTGTCTCAGTGTCAGCTCCTGTACTGTCTGTGTGTGTGTCTCAGTGTCAGCTCCTGTACGGTCCGTGTGTGTATCTCAGTGTCAGCTACTGTACTGTCTGTGTGTGTGTCTCAGTGTCAGCTCTGTACAGTCCGTGTGTGTGTGTCTCAGTGTCAGCTCCTGTACGTTCTGTGTGTGTGTGTCTCAGTGTCAGCTCCTGTACAGTCCGTGTGTGTGTCTCAGTGTCAGCTGTACTGTCTGTGTGTGTGTCTCAGTGTCAGCTCCTGTACTGTCTCTGTGTGTGTCTCAGAGTCAGCTCCTGTATGGTCCGTGTGTATGTGTGCGTGTCTCAGTGTCAGCTCCTTTATGTCCCGAGCGTGTGTCTCAGTGTCAGCTCCTGTACGGCCCGAGTGTGTGTCTGAATGTCAGCTCCTGTACGGTCTATGTGTTTGTGTCTCAGTGTCAGCTCCTGAAAGTTCGGTGTGTGTGTGTCTCACTGTCAGCTCCTGTGTGTTCCGTGTATGGGTGTCTCAGTGTCAGCTCCTGTACAGTCTCTCTATGTGTCTCAGTGTCAGCTCCTTATGGTCCGTGTGTGTTTCTCAGTGTCAGCTCCTGTACTGTCCGTGTGTGACTCAGTGTCAGCTCCTGTATGGTCTGTGTGTGTCTTTGTGTTAGCTCTTTTACGGTCCATGTGTGTCTCAGTGTCAGCTCCTTATGGTCCGTGTGTGTTTCTCAGTGTCAGCTCCTGTACTGTCCGTGTGTGACTCAGTGTCAGCTCCTGTATGGTCTGTGTGTGTCTTTGTGTTAGCTCTTTTACGGTCCATGTGTGTCTCAGTGTCAACTCCTGTATGGTCCGTGTGTGTGTGTCAGATTCAGCTCCTGTACACTCTGTGTCTGTGCCTCAGTGTCAGCTCCTGTACAGTCTGTGTGTGTGTGTCTCAGTGTCAGCTCCTGTACAGTCCGTGTGTGTGTGTCTCAGTGTCAGCTCCTGTACAGTCTGTGTGTGTGTCTCAGTGTCAGCTCCTGAACAATCGACGTCTGTCTCAGTGTCAGCACCTGTACAGTCCGTGTGTGTGTGTCTCAGTGTCAGCTGCTGTATGGTCCGTGTGTGTCTCAGTTTCAGCTCCTGTACAGTCTGTGTGTGTGTCTCAGTGTTAGCTCCTGCACGGTCCATGTGTGTGTCTCAGTGTCAGCTCCTGTACAGTCTGTGTGTGTGTCTCAGTGTCAGCTCCTGTACAGTCTGTGTGTGTGTCTCAGTGTTAGCTCCTGCACGGTCCATGTGTGTGTCTCAGTGTCAGCTCCTGTACTGTCTGTGTGTGTGTCTCAGTGTCAGCTCCTTTACGGTCCGTGTGTGTGTCTCAGTGTCAGCTCCTGTACAGTGCGTGTGTGTGTCTCAGTGTCAGCTCCTGTACGGTCCGTGTCTGTATCTCAGTGTCAGCTCCTGTACAGTCCTTGTGTGTCTCAGTGTCAGCTCCTGTACGGTCCGTGTGTGTGTCTCAGTGTCAGCTCCTGTACAGTCCGTGTGTGTGTCTCAGTGTCAGCTCCTGTACGGTCTGTGTGTGTGTGTCTCAGTGTCAGCTCCTGTATGGTCCACTTGTGTGTGTCTCAGTGTCAGCTCCTGTACGGTCCGTGTGTGTGTCTCAGTGTCAGCTCCTGTACGGTCCGTGTGTGTGTCTCAGTGTCAGCTCCTGTACAGTCCGTGTGTGTGTCTCAGTGTCAGCTCCTGTACGGTCCATGTGTGTGTGTCTCAGTGTCAGCTCCTGTACGGTGCATGTGTGTGTCTCGGTGTCATCTCCTGTACATTTGTGTGTGTGTCTCAGTGTCAGCTCCTGTACGGTCCGTGTGTGTGTGTCTCAGTGTCAGCTCCTGTATGGTCCATGTGTGTGTGTCTCAGTGTCAGGTTCTGTATGGTCCGTTTGTGTGTGTCTCATTGTCAGCTCCTGTACGGTCTGTGTGTGTGTGTCTCATTGTCAGCTCCTGTACGGTCTGTGTGTGTGTGTCTCAGTGTCAGCTCCTGTACGGTCCGTGTGAGTGTATCTCATTGTCAGCTCCTGTACGGTCTGTGTGTGTGTCTCAGTGTTAGCTCCTGTATGATCCGTGAGTGTCTGTCTCAGTGTCAGCTCCTGTAAAGTCCATGTGTGTGTGTCTCAATGTTAGCTCCTGCACGGTCCGTGTGTGTGTCTCAGTGTCAGCTCCTGTACTGACTGTGTGTGTGTCTCAGTGTCAGCTCCTGTACGGTCCGTGTCTGTATCTCAGTGTCAGCTCCTGTACAGTCCTTGTGTGTCTCAGTGTCAGCTCCTGTACGGTCCACTTGTGTGTGTCTCAGTGTCAGCTCCTGTACGGTCCGTGTGTGTGTCTCAGTGTCAGCTCCTGTACAGTCCATGTGTGTGTGTCTCAGTGTCAGCTCCTTTACGGTCCGTGTGTGTGTCTCAGTGTTAGCTCCTGCACGGTCCGTGTGTGTGTCTCAGTGTCAGCTCCTGTACGGTCCGTGTGTGTGTCTCAGTGTCAGCTCCTGTACGGTCCGTGTGTGTGTCTCAGTGTCAGCTCCTGTACGGTCCGTGTGTGTGTCTCAGTGTTAGCTCCTGCACGGTCCGTGTCTGTATCTCAGTGTCAGCTCCTGTACAGTCCTTGTGTGTCTCAGTGTCAGTTCCTGTACGCTCCGTGTATGTCTCAGTGTCAGCTCCTGTATGGTCCACTTGTGTGTGTCTCAGTGTCAGCTCCTGTACGGTCCGTGTGTGTGTCTCAGTGTCAGCTCCTGTATGGTCCACTTGTGTGTGTCTCAGTGTCAGCTCCTGTACGGTCCGTGTGTGTGTCTCAGTGTCAGCTCCTGTACGGTCCGTGTGTGTGTCTCAGTGTCAGCTCCTGTACGGTCCATTTGTGTGTGTCTCAGTGTCAGCTGCTGTACACTCCATGTGTCTCTCAGTGTCAGCACCTGTACGGTCCTTGTTGTGTGTCTCAGTGTCAGCTCCTGCACGGTCCGTGTCTGTATCTCAGTGTCAGCTCCTGTACAGTCCTTGTGTGTCTCAGTGTCAGTTCCTGTACGCTCCGTGTGTGTCTCAGTGTCAGCTCCTGTATGGTCCACTTGTGTGTGTCTCAGTGTCAGCTCCTGTACGGTCCGTGTGTGTGTCTCAGTGTCAGCTCCTGTATGGTCCACTTGTGTGTGTCTCAGTGTCAGCTCCTGTACGGTCCGTGTGTGTGTCTCAGTGTCAGCTCCTGTACGGTCCGTGTGTGTGTCTCAGTGTCAGCTCCTGTACAGTCCGTGTGTGTGTCTCAGTGTCAGCTCCTGTACTGTCCGTGTGTGTGTCTCAGTGTCAGCTCCTGTACAGTCTGTGTGTGTGTCTCAGTGTCAGCTCCTGTACGGTCCATGTGTGTGTCTCAGTGTCAGCTCCTGTACGGTGCATGTGTGTGTCTCGGTGTCATCTCCTGTACATTTGTGTGTGTGTCTCAGTGTCAGCTCCTGTACGCTCCGTGTGTTTGTGTCTCAGTGTCAGCTCCTGTATGGTCCATGTGTGTGTGTCTCAGTGTCAGGTTCTGTATGGTCCGTTTGTGTGTGTCTCATTGTCAGCTCCTGTACGGTCTGTGTGTGTGTCTCAGTGTTAGCTCCTGTATGATCCGTGAGTGTCTGTCTCAGTGTCAGCTCCTGTAAAGTCCATGTGTGTGTGTCTCATTGTCAGCTCCTGTACGGTCCATGTGTGTGTCTCAGTGTCAGCTCCTGTACTGTCTGTGTGTGTGTCTCAGTGTCAGCTCCTGTACGGTCCGTGTCTGTATCTCAGTGTCAGCTCCTGTACAGTCCTTGTGTGTCTCAGTGTCAGCTCCTGTACGGTCCACTTGTGTGTGTCTCAGTGTCAGCTCCTGTATGGTCCACTTGTGTGTGTCTCAGTGTCAGCTCCTGTACGGTCCGTGTGTGTGTCTCAGTGTCAGCTCCTGTACAGTCCGTGTGTGTGTCTCAGTGTCAGCTCCTGTACTGTCTGTGTGTGTGTCTCAGTGTCAGCTCCTGTACGGTCCGTGTGTGTGTCTCAGTGTCAGCTCCTGTACAGTCCATGTGTGTGTGTCTCAGTGTCACCTCCTGTATGGTCCGTGTGTGTCTCAGTGTCAGCTCCTGTACGGTGCATGTATGTGTCTCGGTGTCATCTCCTGTACATTTGTGTGTGTGTCTCAGTGTCAGCTCCTGTACGGTCCGTGTGTGTGTGTCTCAGTGTCAGCTCCTGTACAGTGTGTGTGTGTGTCTCAGTGTCAACTCCTGTATGGTCCATGTGTGTGTGTCTCAGTGTCAGGTTCTGTATGGTCCGTTTGTGTGTGTCTCATTGTCAGCTCCTGTACGGTCTGTGTGTGTGTGTCTCAGTGTTAGCTCCTGTATGATCCGTGAGTGTCTGTCTCAGTGTCAGCTCCTGTAAAGTCCGTGTGTGTGTGTCTCAGTGTCAGCTCTTGTACGTTCCATGTGCGTGTCTCAGTGTCAGCTCCTGTATTATCTCTGTGTGTGTCTCAGTGTCAGCTCCTGTACGCTCCATGTGTGTGTGTCTTAGTGTCAGCTCCTGTACGGACTGTGTGTGTGTCTCAGTGTCAGCTCCTGTATGGTCTGTGTGTGTGTGTCTCAGTGTCAGCCTCTGTCCGGTCTGTGTGTGTGTCTCAGTGTCTGCTCCTGTACATTCCGTTTGTGTGTCTCAATGTCAGCTCCTGTACGGTCCGTGTGTGTGTGTCTCAGTGTCAGCTCCTGTACGGTCCGTGTGTGTGTGTCTCAGTGTCAGCTCCTGTACAGTCTGTGTGTGTGTCTCAGTGTCAGCTCCTGTATTGTCTGTGTGTGTGTCTCAGTGTCAGCTCCTGTACGGTCCGTGTCTGTATCTCAGTGTCAGCTCCTGTACAGTCCGTGTGTGTGTCTCAGTGTCAGCTCCTGTACGGTCAGTGTGTGTCTCAGTGTCAGCTCCTGTACAGTCTGTGTGTGCGTGTCTCAGTGTCAGTTCATGTACTGTCTGTGTGTGTGTGTCTCAGTGTCAGCTACTGTACAGTCTGTGTGTGTCTCAGTGTCAGCTCCTGTACGGTCTGTGTGTGTGTCAAATGTAATTCAATCTGGAAAAGTGTGAGGTAATGCATTTGGGGAGGGCAAACGAAGCAAGGGAAAACTCAATAAATGGGAGGATATTGAGGGGGATTGAGGAAGTGAGAGACCTTGGAGTGTATGTCCACAGGTCCCTGAGGGTAGCAGGACAGGTGGATAAGGTGGTGAAGACAGCGTATGGAATGCTTTCCTTTATTGGGTGAAGTATTGAATAAAAAAGCAGGGATGTAATGCTGGAACTGTATAAAACACTGGTTAGGCCACAGCTGGAATTTTGTTCACAGTTTTGGTCACATTACAGGAAAAACATAATTGCTCTGGAGACAGTGCAGAGGAGATTTATAAGAATGTTGCCAGGGCTGGAAAATTGCAGCTATGAGGAGAGATTGGATAGGCTGGGGTTGTTTTCCTTAGAACAGAGGAGGCTGAGGGATGACCTAATTGAGGTGTACAAAATGATGAGGGGCCTGGATATGGTAACGTAGAAACATAGAAACTAGGAGCAGGAGGAGGCCATTCGGCCCTTCGAGCCTGCTCCACCATTCATTATGATCATGGCTGATCATCCAACTCAATAGCCTGCTCCTGCTTTCTCCCCTTACCCTTTGATCCCTTTCAGCCCAAGAGCTATAACTAACTCCTTCTTGAAAACATACAATGTTTTGGCCCCAACTACTTTCTACTTCCAGAGGCTCAACTCTCTCTGGGTGAAGAAATTTCTCCTCATCTCAGTCCTAAATGGTCGACCCCATATCCTCAAGACTTGTTTCCCGTAGCTGAGGGTTCAGTTACCAGAGGGCACAGATTTTAGGTGGTTGGTAGAAGGATTAGAGGGGACTTGAAGAAAAACTTTTTCACCCAGAGGGTGGTGGGTATCTGGAATTCACTGCCTAAGTGGGTGGTTGAGGCTGACACACTCAACTCATTATAAAGGTACCTGGATCTGCGTCTGAAGTGTTGGAACCTGCAAAGCTACAGACCAGGTGCTGGAATATGGGATGAAAAATGACTGGCTGGTTTCTTTTTTCTGTTTTTTGACTGGCACAGACACAATGGGCTGAATGGCTTCTTTCTGCACTATAACTTTTCTATGATTCTACGGTTCCAAGTTGTTGCTGAGATAATAGATACGTTGGTGTTAATTTTCCAAATTTCCTTAGATACTGGAAAGGTCCCATCAGATTAGAAAGTAGTGAATGTGATTCCTCTGTTCAAGAAAGCAGGTGGACAAAAAGCAGGAAACTACAGATCAGTTCGCCTAACATCTGTCGTAGGTAAAATGCTGGAATCTATTATAAAGTAGGGTACAGCAGGGGCACCTATAGAATCTCAGTGCAATCAGGCAGCCAACCTCCATCCCCCATGTTCTTTCCCATTTACTTAGTCTGTACAACCCCCCTAAATATTCTTCATACATCCTCCTCACAACACACATTCCTATCTAGTTTTGTGTCATCAGCACATTAGGAAATATTACATTTGGTCCCCACATCCAAATCATTGATATTTATGGTGAAGCTCTGGAAGGGATTGAGGTGGTCAATCACCAAAATCATAAAAATGCACGGAAATCAAATACAAAGAAACTGCTCGGCTGCTGACAGCCGGAGGGAAAACAATGGCCACTGCCTTAAAGACGTACAACTAGTACAGAAAAAACCAGGCCTGGACAGAAATTTGCAAGAGCCAGACCCATTTTAGATAATGAACTGTCGAAACCAGGCCCAATAGTGGGAGTCCTGGGGAAAATAAGTTTTAGTTTACAGGAGAAACCCAGGATTAAATAAGGAATTAGAGGAAGGACAAGTTGACAAGTTTGGTTCTTATGCAAGTGAAGCTCTCCACAGCCAATGTATAGATCAATGTATATAGATATATCAATATAGATCAATATATAGATCAATACTCGGCAATGAGTGAGATGTTAAAAGGCTTTGACAGATATTTTAAACACCAAGTTGTGGAGAACGCAAACCCTAGAAGAAGGTCTAGCACCACCACCACTGCCCCAGTAAAGCACTGTGGGCAGCAAAAGGCACCAGAGAGAGGGCAAAATTCCAACAAAGCACCGAAAGCAACAACAAGAGACCCCCAGAGCAAGGGAGACAATATTCAAGTAAACTACAAGATGGTTGCCGACCATGTCAGTGCAATGAACTGCATGAACCGAAGAGTTTAGTGCAGAAGAAAGAAATGGCTGAGAAGCAGCTGAAAGGATTAAACATAGAGCTGTTTGAAAATGCTGACATAGTACCCAAACTGCAACAGCAAGTGGCAGTGCATAGTGAGCAGATGGCTGTGCATGAAGGAAAGTTATCTGAGGTAACCCAAAAGACACAAGACATGCAAAAAGTAAATGAAGCTGTTCCACAGGAAAATATTTGCATCAGAGCTGAACTGGAAAATTTGAAACACCAGTTTCAAGCTGAGTATATATCTTTGAAAATGCACAATAACGTGAAGTCTTCAATGTATCGAGCTGTTTGAGATCGGAACAAAGTTCAGAGATGCCACAAAGGTATCAGAAGAAATAATGATCCTCAATTCCACAGTTGGCAAATCAAAGTAGGAGTTGAGAAAACTCAAGCAGATGTACAGCCAGGCAAACAGCAGGCAGAAAAGGCACACAAAGAGTTTGGAGCCCTGAAAGACTCCTTGAAGAATCAATATGTAGCCATCGAAAAAGATGAGGAGCTGAAAAGGATGTTGAACATTACTTCAGAAAAAGCTGCGGTGGAACTATCAGTAACAACAAAATGATGCACAGAAGGCCCAGACTAAGAGGTCAACAAGAGAAGAAACAGTTGAAAGAACAGCTAGTTGTCCTTCAAGATCGAAGGACAATTAGCTGTTGGTGCAGACTTGATGGGCCGAAGGGCCTTTTCTGCACTGTGTGATGCTGTGATTCTGTGAATGCAAAAGGAGTGGCCATTCAGCAACATGAAGAAATAAAGACTGTCTTCAGCAGCAGAATGGAAGCACAACAGAGGAAACTTGAGGGGCCTCTATTGAATTACAGCAAGTAAGCAAGCTTTGAAAAGAAAAGGAAAAGCTGTTGAAAGACCTTCACATACTTCAAGAATCCCTCAGGTCAAAGCTTGTGCCTTTGGAAAATTACGAAGAGAAGCAGAATGAATTTAACGTCACTCTGATGCCCAGCTGATGTTACTACTGGACAAGCCCGATCCCAGGGTGGAACCCAACTTGATAGATCCTGACTTTTATTTTTTGTTTAGAAATGTGGACAGTGGCTACTGAACAGCGTCACAGGAGTCAGCTGGTGAACTTTCAGCAAAAGAATAAAACATTTATTAAACAAGAAAAGATTAAATCTATTACAACACTGTCACACCTATACCTTTACAGTTGCATTCAGATTTGTAAGGATAACACGTTACAAGAACTATCTTGTGGCCTAATGTTCACAGTAAGTACACAGCCCATGTAAACAAATAGGTGACCACACTCTGAAACCAAGTGACAGATGCTACCCCAATCAGATGCAATGGATCTCTCCTCAACTCCCCAAGATGCTTGTCTCATTTTGAGCCAACTGATCTCACTGTACTTCATCTTTCACGTGGGGTTTTCAATCTCTACTTTCGAAGAACTTGCTTTGGAATCTTTTCCCAAAGGATGCTTTCTCTCAGACGCCTTCCCCAAGGGTCCATCTCCAGTGTTTGACTTCTCCTTCTGAAGATCCTCTTCCCTGGATCACCACCTACATTCAAACTTTACCTTCCATGCACTCTCTCTCAAATGCCCAGTCATGCCTACCGAACACCACTGCTTCACATACCCATGGTAAAGAGTTCCAGACCTCTGGCTGTCTCCTTGGATCTTCTGGCTTCTTGCAAGTCTATACTGCTTTTATTCTGTGTCCTGCAGCTTTCTCCCTTTATACTTGGGGCCTTTGTCTGCTGCTCACCCTTTGGGCAGAATTAACCCAGATTTGAACTAAGTGTATTATCAGGCAAGTAAAATGATGTTTTACCCGGGGTTTTCACATTGTATCATCCCTGCTACATTATCTATGCACTCCTGGGTAAGATGCCATTTCCATGGCGGCGGACTGTGATTCACCGGCCTGTTATCGCGCCACCGCTGTGTCATGCCAAACGCCCAGCTGCGCGCACACATCTCGGAGCTTGCAGACCACCCACTGCTGCACAGAAGACATGGCCCTGAAACTGCAGCCCCAGGTTCAGCGACGCAGCCCGCAAGTGCCTTTTGGATGCAGTGGAGGCTCACGTGATGTCCTCTACCCCTGCTATGGCCGCAGGATTGGCAGCAACAGCACTAACCCAGCACGGGAGACGATGGCAGTGATGGTCAGTGCCAAAGCCCTTCAAAAGAGGACACCTACCCAGTGCCACAAGAGGATGAACCATCTCCTCCGTTCCCCAGGGTAAGTCACTCTTCTCATTACTCTCAACTCACACACTCACAAACCCATCACACACCCACCGGGCCCTCACTCACTGCCAGTGTGAGGGACATCACCATTCACTCTCTCACACTCACTGTCATTGTCCTCATCCTGTCCATGGGACCACTCACCACCCACACAGGCCAGGCACACTTATCACCTGGCCTGGCCGGCATCCTGATACACTCTCTCCATCTCTATCCATGCAGGACAAGCTGACACACAACAACAGGGCGAGGTCACAGACCGGTGGAGAAGTGCCTGAAATCAAGGTCCTCACAGACTTTGGAAACAGAGCCATCCAGCTGGCCGGCGATGACTGGGACCGGTCCTGTGCTGACGGTGAGATCGGTGCTGCTTTACCAATGAGGATCCAGCAGTGCAACATCCATCAGATAACCAGGCTGTGAGTGATGTGTCCTGTTTCACAGACCCCTGCCAGGCACTCATTATCTCCCCTTGCTTCCGCAGGCACATCTGGGAAACAGCTGGCGGAGTCCATGACCCAGGGTCTACAATAAACTCCAAGGAAACCTCTAAAGAGGAATCTGAAGGCTCCCTCCCTGAGGTCCCGTCACAGCCTCACCCACACCCTTCCCCAGCGCAGACACACACACCTCGGTGGGACTGAGCTTTAGAGTAGCCTCAGGATCACAATCTGGTGAGCACATCGCACTGTCTGATCCACAGCAGGTGGAGGCAGGGACTTCCCAGGTCCCCGGCACTCGGAGGATGCTGGAGGCCAGAACGTTGCTGAGTCCGAGTCAGATGAGGAGCCTCTGGATTCGGTCATGTCACAGTTGCTGGAGCTGCAAAGACAAGCTCGGGAACATCAGGAAGGGATGTCCGCTGCACTCCTCAGATTGCAAGGCACGATGGAGGAGTCTGTCCTTCTTCAGGCTGAGGTGATAGCGCTGGCATTGCCAATGCACCGAGGTCAGGATGGCAATCACCAAGGAGACCTTGGTCCAGGACATCACTCCTGCTCTAAAAACAGGTGTCTCAGTCCAGGGCCTCTTCCCTGTGTCTGTGCAGCCTTCAGACCACAGTGACGGTCCAGCCTCACACTCCCGGGACACATTACTGATGCCTGCACCTTGGTGGTGCTGGTCATTGCTGCCAGAATGTAGTGGTCAGGTATCACAGAGTTCCCTCATTCTCTCTGTGTGCTGTCAGCAGCTTTAAGGTGGGGCTGGCCCCCATCTCTTCAGCATCTGTGACCAGTGATGCTGTGCTCCTGAAGGGCTCAGGTGCTGAAGGACAAAGGATCAGATGCTGCTAAGGTTTCATGGCTGTGTCTCTATGGTATGACCCTGCTCACAGAGCCCAAGTGTGTTGCCCTCGTCCAGACAGGAGTCAGACATTCCTGGAGGCCATGTGGAGATTTATGGAGTGTCCTCACTGCATGTCATATCAGCGACTATTAGGACCTCACTGCCTCTCAACGACAGGAGCATTCTCACAGAGGGTATTGGCGCTGCCATAAGCCAGTTGGAGTCAAACGTGCCCAGATGCAACGTGAGGATCTATGGTGTCTCCTCACTGCATCTCATCATCATCATCCTCCACAAATCTGGCAGGTATGAGTGCCTCCCGAGCGTCTGCCTCATCTGGTCAGTGCAAGGGCCTCATCACCATCATCATCGCCCCTGAGGACTTCTTCAGCCTCATCCCCATTGGCATCCTCCTCATCGGAGGAGACGTGCAGCTCCTCCATCTCCTCCTCAGTCAGCTCCTCACCCTGTTGCAGCGCCAGGTTGTAAAGGGCACAGCAGACGATGATGATGTGTGACACCCTCTGCAGACTGTATTGCAGGGCCTCACCAGACTGGTCCAGGCACCGGAACCACATCTTCAGCATCCCGATGGTCTGCCCCACCAAGGTGTGAGCTGCAGCATGAGCCTCATTATAGCATCGCTCTGCTGCAGTCTGAGGCCCCCACACGGGTGTCATCAGTCGTGGCCTCTGTGGGTGGCCCTTGTCCCTGAGGAGCCAACCCTGCAGCTTCTGTGGATCCTGGAAGACGTCAGGGATCTGTGACTGACTGAGGATGTAGGAGTTGTGGACACTCCCTGCACAGACCTGCAGGATGTGTTTGTGGTGGTCACACCCCAGCTGCACACACAGTGAATGGAATCCCTTGGGGTTGATGTAGCTGACTGTGTGTAGCGATGGAGACCTGAGTGCAGTCGATGACACCCTGCAGCTGTGGGAAACCCGAGATCAGGGTGAATCCTATGGTTCTTGCATCCTGGCTGTCCCAGTCCCGGGCGAAATGCACAAACCTGTTGCCATGGAGAAGATGGCATCCGTGACCTCATGGATGCATTTGTGGGTGGTGGATTGTGAAATCCCACAGAGGTCACCTGTGGAGCCCTGAAAGGAGCCACTGGCACAGAAATTGAGCACCATGGTCACTTTCACAGCCTCTGGCAGAGGATGCCCTCCATGTCCTCTTGGCGCCAAGTCCTGCAGTAAGTGGCAGATGTGATCCACCAGGTCCCTAGACATGTGCAGTCATCTGCAACACTGGTTCTCAGTCACCTGCAAGAATGGCAGGTGGCATCCATAGACCCTGGGTGTCGCTAGGCCCCGCTCAGCCATGGCTCGCTGCCACTCCTGGGCAGCATGTGTGGGAGCTCCTGCTGCCCCTTCTTCATGAGGTTACTGTTCCAGCCTTTGCACAGCCAGGAGCCTCAGTTGCTCTCTCCTCAGTCTTCTACGATCTCTGTAGGCCATCAGGCACATAGCTCGGTCACCAGGATCCATGATCCTGATGTGGTCTTCCTGCAGGATGTAAGAGAGAGAGATACATGGTTAGCAAGGGTGTATGAAGAACCTGTCCTGGTTAAGTGTGAAGGCCTGTTAACGTATCCCAGAGAGTGCTGGCCACCACCTGGACGGCCAGAGTTTAGTGTGCTGCAAGGCTGCCTGTCATGAAGCTATTAATGTATATAATATTTTGGAAAATATTTTTCTTTTAAAATAGAGGTTTAGTCTGTGGGTGTGTCTTAACTGGATTAAAGACAGCTAGTCTGGGTGCTTTGATATGCATAAATAAAAACAAAAAACTGCGGATGCTGGAAATCCAAAATGCTTTAATATGCACTAGTTTGAGATGTAAACAGAGAGGCATTTGCATTTTTTGAATAGAGCATTCAAGAAGTGGGGTGAAAACCTGATGCCTTTCTAGCAGCTGCCAAGCAATATGTTTATATTACTAATAAAATTGGCACTATGAAAGGGGTTTCATTGTTAAAAAGTGAAGTTCAAAGAGGCTGGTGAGACAATGAGAATTTGAATTCAATCCGTGGTGGTAGATATAACTTCGGTAGTTTTCGGGTATGCAGAGCAGAGGCAATGTAAGATCAAAAAGCAGCTGCAAGCCTCCAACTGGCGCCACAGTGAAAAGGACCTCATTTTGAACTTGCAAGGTGAAAATGCTTTGCCTGGTGTTTGGTTAAGTCTATGGGTTGCAGTTGTCTTAATGGAGATTAGTTTGGGAATTTGTTAAAAGTCATGATAGTGGTAATTTGTAGCCACATGTATGTATACTTTTAACCTGCGTAAATTAATAAAATGTTTCAATTAGTTTCGTGTAAAACCTTGAGAACTGATAGTCTGATTCCTGAATTTAGAGTCACATCTCAAACATAACATTTAAAATTATAGGTTATGACAGTTGTTTAAAGTTTCCCTCTGGGATTTTTAAATAACTCTGCTTTACCAACTGCACCGGCCATAACACTGCCCGAAACTCCACCCATCTCCACCTCACTCTACCCAACCGATTGGCAGCAGCTTTGCCCATTGGACTGCAGCCTGTGCTCTCAGCTCAGACACAGACATTCTCCTAAACCGCACTGCAAGGCTGCACTGTTAACCTGAACCACGGGGGAGACTGGTCCAAACCGGGATGCTGACATTGCAATGGGGCTGTGAGCGTCTCCAGCAGTGACTGCTCCATGGTCAGATTTAGCGAGGAGATTGTACAACGTGCCCAGTCGTCTAACTGTTCTGCAATCCACTAAAATACTCATGAGTTTGCCATCTGTGCTGGGTGGGGGATGGTGGTGTGAAAAGCTTTGGAGCACTTGGTGGCACTTTGAAGCCTCTGTGTTGCTTGAGTGGGCAGATAAGCCCGACCAAATCATATCAACGTGGCTGCACCTGAATTGTCTCAGTTGCAGAGGAATGGTCACTTTCTATAGCTTTCCCGAATGCGTGGTCACTTCCCTCGCCCACCCTATCCCCACCCTGAATCCTTGCGCAGTATATTCAACGGCAGGGCTGCCCTATGCTGCACCCCACCCCCCACTCCCCCACCGCCACCAGTCACCTCAAAGGCAGTGCTGCCCCTAACCCCAACCCCCTGACACTCCCAACGCCCCTGACGTTTAAAGTCCAACAGGCAACATTGCACAACGTTACTGTGTACTCACCTCCAAGTTTCCCTCATACGTTATGTTTGAAGGTGAAGCATTTTGGTCTGAAGTAAGGGTGTTAAAGTTGAATAAAGGCAGTTCTGAAGGCATGAGGGACAAATTGGCTGAGGTGGATTGGGAAAATACATTCTAAGTTATGACTGTACATAGGCAATGGATAGGCTTCAAAGAACCATTACACAGCTTACAGCACCTACACATTCCTTCAAGGTGCAGAAACCCAAAAATCGTCAGTCAACCGTGGCTGACAAAGGAAGTTAAGGATAGTATAAGCTTAAAAGAAAAGGCTAATAAAGTTGCCAGAAGTTGGAGTAAACCTGAGGATTGGGAAGACTTTAGAAATCAGCAAAGGAAGACCAAGAAACTGATAAAGAAAGGGAGGATAGAATATGAATGCAACCAAGCAAAAAACATAAAATAGACTGTAAAAGCTTCTGAAGCTTTGTAAAAAGGAAATGTTTGGCTAAGACAAATGTGGGTCCATTACAGGCAGAGTCAGGGGAATTTATAATGGGGAATAGAGAAATGGCAGAGAAGCTAAATGATTACTTTGTCTGTCTTCACTAAGGAAGATACAAGAAATCTCCCAGAATTAGAGATCCAAGGCATTAGGGAGAATAAGGAGTTGAAGGAAATTAGTGTTAGTAAGAAGGTTGTATTGGAGAAATTAATGGGACTAAAAATTGATAAGTCCCCGGGTCCTGATATTCTGCACCCCAGAGTTTTGAAAGAGGTTGCTATAGAGATAGTGGATGCATTGGTGATCATTTTCCAACATTCTATAGATTCTGGAACGGTTCCTGAAGATTGGAAGGTATCAAATGTCAGCCCACTGTTTAAGAATGGAGGAAGAGAGAAAACGGGGAACTACAGATCTGTTAGCCTCACATCAGTAGTAGAGAAAATGCTAGAATCTATTATAAAGGATGTGATAAATGGATACTTGGATCATGATGATCTGATTGGGCACAGTCAGCATGGGTTTGTGAATGGGAAATCATGTTTGATGAAATTGTTGGAGTTTTTTTGAGAATGTTGCCACCATAAGGATAGTCGATGGATGTAGCATACTTGGATTTCCAGAAGGCTTTTGATAAAGTCCCCCACAGGAGGTTGATTAGCAAAATGAAAGCACATGGGATAGGAGGTAATATACAGGCATGGATTAAGGATTGGCTGACAGGCAGAAAACAGAGAGTAGGAATAGACAGATTATTTTAATGTTGAAAGGCTGTGACTAGTGAGGTACCACAAGGATCAGTACTTAGGCCCCAGCTGTTCACAATATATATCAATGATTTGGATGTGGGGACCAAATGTAATATTTCCAAGGATAGATCCATTCTTGATTAACAAGGGGATGAAAGGTTATTGGGGGGTAGCAGAAATGTGGGGTTGCGGTTACAATCAGATCAGCCATGATCTTATTGAATGGTGGAGCAGGCTTGTGGGGCTGAGTGGCCTATTCCTGTTCCTAATTCCTATGTTTGTCTGTTTGTTCCATTTGCAAAACGTCAACGTCCAGCAAGCGCCCCGCAGACTCCATGGAAAATGAACATTTGAGTCCACTCTAGGATTGATGGAGTGCACTTTACCCTTGGAAAGAACAGGACAAGTGCACAGTGTCCAAAAAAAGCAGATGAATTGTAATAAAGAGAAATGCAACTTGGAGGAGTGCAAAACCCAAACCAAATGGAGATAACCAAGTATCAGAAACACAGAGTACCACTACCATTTTTGCAAGTGAGACAGACTAAGCTGTGGAAGAACTGGCAAGCCCCAAGATCACCTGAATTTATAAAGTCAGAGACTTGAGGTGGGGGGAAAGGATAGTGAGTAAAGGTTGTATTATAAACAGCTATACTCCTTTAGAAGGGAAGTAAGTTTTCTCTTCAGAAGGGGGATGTTGTGTGTTTCTGCATGCCATTGTAATGTAAAGGTGCTCCGCAGAGCAAGGGTTAATGTGGGACTGGAAAATCGCACCACCCACAGTATGATGTATTGAGTCACACAGTAATAGACTCGGAGAACATTCTAAAAGGAACCTGCAGGGGAGCAGAATGATGCATGACAGTAACCGGGATCTGTACTCAGTTAAGGATTACCCAATAAATGGTTCATGTTTAAACATACAAGTTCCACAATCTCATCAATGAGACATCAAATGAAGCCATAACACAACAATCTGCTTGAAGAGCTTTGAAACTTTTTTGTAGCTATATTATTGATTCCAACATGGCGCACAATTTTTGGCTGTTCCCCTTCCCTTCACAGAATATATTGCAATCACTTGGTTTTATCTTTTATACATGATGTGGGCAGATATGTTATATCTGTATTCTGAATATGTGTATATGAATTGTGTATATCTCTATTCTATAATCAGTGCATGTACAGCCACCTGCTGTGTGTAATTGGTGAGATTACAGTTTGACAAACACGGCTGATGCCTGTTAAATATGTTGGCCAAGTGCAAACAGAGATGCTGTGTTCATCAGCTGCTGTCTTCAGGCAAATCTGTCTAAGCAGGTTAAATACCCAATGATTGCCATTGTAGGAACTCCTTTACCAAGCTGACAGCTCCATTAGCTGAGGGTTCTCTCTCTCACTACTCCTTCACTGTGAACTTGATACCTTCTCCTTATGAGTCTGAATTCTGAGTATTCAGGGCTGGTGTGAGCACAATATTCCAAGGGCTTGAAGGAGTTCGATGAGTTCAGTTTCCTTCATATATTGTCCGTTGTAGTTTATAGAATTCTCACTGTTGGAGATGGTGAGGAGCAAGAGTTGGGAAAATTACCGGCTTTGCTTACAAAAGTGCGATCTTCAATGCTGGGAGCTGGGGCCGTTGGCAGGGTGGGTGGGGGTGTGAACTGCAGTTGGGACAGTCAAACAGGGAAGAAGTGCGGAGACAGCTAAAAAGATCCCCTCTCATTCTTCTAAACTCCAGTGAATACAGGCCTAGTCAGCCAATCTCTCCTCATACAACAATCCTGCCATCCCAGGAATCAGTCTGGTGAACATTCACTGCAAGTATCTCCTTTCTTAGGTAAGGAGACCAAAACTGCACACAATACTCCAGATGTGGTCTCACCAAGGCCCTGTACAGCTGCATCCTTGCTCCTGTACTCAAGTCCTCTCACAATGAAGGCCAACATACCATTTGCCTTCTTAACTGCTTGCTGTACCTGCATCCTTGCTTTCAGTGATTGGTGTACAAGGACACCCAGGTCCCTTTGTACATTAACATTTCCCAATCTATCACCATTTAAATAATACTCTGCCATTCTGGTTTTCCTGCTGGAGTGGATAACTTCACACTTACCCATGTTATACTGCATCTGCCATGTATTTGCCCATTCTCTCAACCTGTCTAAATCACCTTGAAGCCTCTTAACACCTCCTCATCGCTCACATTCGCGCCAAGTTTCATGTCATCAGTAAACTGGGAAATATTACATTTGGCTCCCTCATCGAAATCATTGATAGATATTGTGAATAGCTGGGACCCAACACTGACCTCTGCCATAACCAACTAGTTACCGCCTGCCACTCTGAATAAGACCCATTTATTCCTACTGTCTGTTTCCTGTATATTAACCAATTTTTAATCCATGCCAGTATATTACCCCCAATCCCATGTGCTTTAATTTTACACACTAACCTCTTATGTGGGACTTTATCAAAAGCTTCCTGAAAATCCAAATACACCACATCCACTGGTTCTCCCTTATTTATTCTACTAATTACATCCTCAAAAAACTCCAGTAGGTTTGTCAAACATGACTTTCCTTTCATAAATTCATCTTGACTTTGTTTAATCCCATTAATATTTTCGAAGTGCCCTGTCATCTCATCATTTATAATTGACTCCAGCATTTTCCCTACTACTGATGTTCGGCTAACCCATCTGTAATTCCCTGTTTTCTCCCTCCCTCCCTCCTTTTCTAAATTGTAGGGTTACATTTGTCACCCTCCAATCTGCCAGGACTGTTTCAGAATCTACAGAATTTTGGAAGATAACAATCTACACATCCACAATTTCCATGGCCACCTCCTTTAGTACCCTGGGATGTAGATTGTCAGGCCCTGGGGATTTATCGGCTTTCAGTCCCATTAATTTCTCCAGCACTATTGTTTTAGTAATACTAATTTCCTTCAATTCCTCCTTCTCACTAGACCCCTGGTTCCCTAGTATTTCTGGGAAGTTATTTGTGTCTTCCTCCGTGAAGACAGAACTAAAGTAGTTGTTTAATTGCTTTGGCATTTCCTTGTTTTCTATTATAAATTCTCCCGTTTCAGACTGTAAGGGACCTGCAACTCACCAAGGCTCCTTAGGCAGCACCTTCCAAACCCACAATCACTACCATCTAGAAGGACAAGGGCAGCAGATAGATGGGGACACCACCACCTGGAAGTTCCCCTCCAAGTCACTCACCATCCTGACTTGGAAATATATCACCGTTCCTTCACTGTCGCTGGGTCAAAATCCTGGAACTCCCTCCCTAACAGCACTGTGGGTGTACCTACACCACATGGACTGCAGCAGTTCAAGAAGGCAGCTCACCACCATCTTCTCAAAGGCGATTAGAGATGGGCAATAAATGATGGCCCTGCCAGCGACACTCACATCCCATGAATGAATAATAATAAAAATGCATTCATTCACTGATCTTTTTCTTTTTACATATTTATAGAAGCTTTTAAGTTCGCTTTTATGCTCCTTGCAAGTTTACTCTCATTCTCTATTTTTCCCCATCTTAATCAATCTCTCGATCCTCCTTTGCTGAATTCTAATCTGGTCCCAATCCTCAGGCTTGCTACTTTTTCCAGCAACTTTATATGACTCCTCTTTGGATCTATCCTTAATTTATTTTGTTAGCCATGATTGGGCTGCTTTTCCTGTTGTGTTTTTGTGCAAGAAAGGAATGTATAACTGTTGCAATGCACACATTTGTTACTTAAATATTAGCCATTTCCTATCCACCATCATGCCTTTTAATGAAGTTTCCCATTCTATTGTAACCAACTCACTTCTCATACCTTTGTTGTTTCCTTTGTTAAGATTTGGGACCCTAGTTTCAGATTGACTACTTCATTTTCCATCCTAATGAAAAATTCTATTGTGTTATGGTCACTGTTCCCTAAAGGACCCCACACAACAAGATTATTAATTAACCCTTTCTCATTGCACAATACCAAATCTAGGACAGCCTGTTCCCTAGTTGGTTCCTTGGCGCATTGGCCTAAAAACCATCTCGTACACATTCCAGGAATTCATTCACCACAGTATTATTGTTAATTTGGTTTGCTCAGTCTATATGTAGATCAAAGTCACCCATGATTACTGTAATACCCTTGTTACATGCATCTCTAACTTACTGTTTAATGTTGTCCCCTACCTTATCACTACTGTTTGGAGGCCTATAGACAACTCCCACTAATGTTTTCCACCCCTTGTTGCTTCTTAGCTCGACCCAGACTGATTTGACATCTAGATTTTTTGAGCCAGTGTCCTCTCACTATCGCGCTGATTTCATCCTTAACTAACAATGCCACCCCACCTCCTTTTCCTTTTGCCTGTCCTTTCTAAATATCGAGTACCCTTGGAAATTCAGTTCCCAGCCTTGGTCACCCTGCAGTTATGTCCCCGTAATTGCAATCATATCGTGCCCATTTACATCTATTTGCACTGTTAATTCATCTATCTTATTGGGAATGCTCCATGCATTCAGATACAGTGCCTTTCAACTTGTCTTTTTAACAGTTTTACACATTTTTTTTGTACTATGGCCCTATTTGCTGCTAGCCCTCATTTCCTTTGCCTTCCACTTTTGCTTTCTACTTCTGTCTTTCATTACTAGCTTTGTTTTCCTCTCTTGTGTCTCCCCACCCAGGTTCCCATCCCCCTGCCAATCTAGTTTTAACCCTCCCCCACAGTACTAGCAAATACCTCTGTGAGGAAATTGGTCCCGTTCCTGCTGGGGTGCAACCTGTTCATCTTCCCCAGAATCGGTCCCAATGCCTCAAGAATCTAAATCCCACTCTCCTACACCATCTCTCCTACACCATCTCTCCAGCCACGCATTCATCTGGTCTATTCTCCTGTTCCTAATCTCGCTAGCACATGGCACGGGGAGTAATCCTGAGATTACTACCTTTGAGATCCTGCTTTTTAATTTATTTCCCAGCTCCCTTTATTCTGCTTTCAGGACCTCATCGCTCTTTTTACCTAAGTCGTTGGTACCGATATGGACCATGACCTCCAGCTGTTCACCTCCACCTTTAGAATGTTCTGCAGCTGCTCAGTGACATCCTTGACCCTGGCATCAGGGAGGCATCATACCATCCTGGTGTCATGCCTATAGCCGCAAAAACATCTATCTGTTCCCCTTACGATAGAATCCCCGATCACTACTGATTTCACACTCTTTTTATCCGCCCTGTGCAGCTGAGCTACTCATACCACAGACTTGGCTCTTGCTGCATTCTCCTAAGAAACTATCTCCCCAGCGGTACCCAAAATGGAAAATGTGCTTGAGAGCGATATGGACCCAGGTGGCTCTTGTACTACCTGCCTAGTGCATTTGCTCTGTTTGGTGGTCACTCATTTCCTTTTTGCCTATGCCCTCTTTACCTGTGGTGTGACCACGTCACTGTACATGCTATCCACGAACAGCTCATTCTTATGGGTGCTCCACAAGACTCCAGCCACAACTCCAGCCCTGACAAATGGATTTCAAGTAGCTGCAGCTGGAGACACTCCCTGCACACATGGTGGCTCTGGACATTGGAAGTGTCCCTGGCTTCCCATATTGCAGAGGAGGAACGTTCCACTTGACCAAACTACCCTGGCATGACTTACCCTTAAATTACTCCCTTTAATTTTACTTCCTCTACTTGTCAATGTCACTGTTCTTCTTACTGAGGAAAGGTAGAAAATGAAAGGATCACCTCCTTCCCTCTTCACTGAACTCTCTTGCTCACCAAACTCCAACTGAAGCACTCTAATGCAGCCCAAAGCAGCACTCCAGTGCAGACAATCCCAGCTCCACCTGTCTCTCCACATTAACGGAAGTCCCTCATCCCTGCTCTCATCCTGGTAAATCTCCTCTGCACCTTCTCCAAGGCCTTGAAGTGTGAGACCCAGAATTGGACACAGTCCTCCAGCTGGGATATAAACAGTGACTTGTAAAGGGTTTACTATAACTGCCTTGCTTTGTGTCATCTATTCCTCTGGTGTTGAAGCCAAGGATCCCAAATCCTTTTCTAAAAGCTTCTCAAGTTGTCTTGCTTCTGCCACAGATTTGATGTTGAGCTGAGTTTAGGATGATGTGACCTATCAGAATTACCTCAAACACTGAGCTCACTGACCTGTGGCATTACTCAGGTGGGTTCGGGTTGGTCTGTTCTGGCTAGTTTATATTTGCAAAGTCCAAATTCAGATCAGCTCTGATTGAGGTTCTTAGTGCAAAGTGCTCAACTTCACATGTATCATGAGTCCACACCAGAGTATGGGGCACTTAGGACAGATTGAGCCTTTCAACAGTGGCACTGACTGAGGAACCCCTCCATACCGTGTGCAGTGCAGGGGGATTGGGCTGTAGGGATTGTAGGATATGCACAGGATCCGAGTTTCACTGGCAGTTATTAATGGGATGTCAGTGAGTTGCTGTAAATTATAGTTGAAACCAAAGCATATCCCACCTCTGATTAGTCCCCTGTAAATCTCTTCCCTCTCTGATCTCAAAGAATCACAGTATCACACAGTGCAGAAGAGGCCCTTCGGCCCATCGAGTCTGCACCTCTATACTTCCCTCATTCCCTCACTCAAAACCATCTGCAGAAATAGTCAACCCTAAAGCCTTCCATTTTATAAGGTAATTCCAGCAACCTTTGCACACATGATCGGAATGTCATGTGATCGGAATGTCACGTGATCAGAATGCCACGTGATTGGAATGTCACGTGATCAGAATGCCATGTGATCGGAATGTCATGTGATCAGAATGTCATGTGATCAGAATGCCACATGCTTAGACTTCATGTGTCAGAGCTCCAGAAAAATCTCCAAGAGTGTCATCACCTTCATCGAACTCCTGCCCTCCTCAAACCTTCTTTTCCTGAAATCCTTCTCCTCCCATTCCCCTTTTCCTCCCCTCCTGCTCATAATGAGTTGGGACAGTGAGCAGCTCCACAGGAGCAGGTCCCAAGCAGAAATGAGGGAGAGAAAAGACAGCACAGGAGGTAAACAATTCCAAAGTGACGTCCCAGCACAAGGAAGGTTGGTGGGAACTGGGAGAGGCTAGAGGTAAGGCCACATAAGGAGATTGGAAAGGAACTGGTGAATGTATTCTTTGTTTCTTTGTCCAGATGCAGAACAAATCTTAAGCTAATTTCTGGTAAGTTTCAATCTTTTTAGATAATTGTTTCATGGGACGTGGGGCTTTGCTGGCTGGACCAGCATTTATTGCCCATTCCCAGTTGCCCTTGAGAAGGTGGTGGGTGAGCTGCCTTCTTGAACCGCTGCAGTCCCTGTGGTGTTGGTACACCCACGGTGCTGACCCCAGTGTCAATTTTCAGACTGGTGGGTGGAGTTCAGGAGCAGGTGGGAAGCCCAGAATATGACCCTGTGCAGGCGCTGGGTGGGAAGGAAGGGGCACAGCTCCATCCACATCCTCCTTTCAACATCATGTGCCTCCCGCTCAAGGTCTGGCCCTGTCCTCCCCCCAGTCTCTCCACCAACATACCACCCCCCACCACCCTCCCACTGCCCACCACCCCCAGGCCTCACTCCTCTCCCTGCCCTGAGACCTCCACACTTACCTGGTCCTGGACTCCCAGGTTTAGACCCTGGGAACTATTTACAGACCCAGTCCTGCCCACTACAGCTTCAGGCACAACTGGGAGTAGAGAGCTGCAGGCCAATCTGGTTGGCTGGCAGCTGCCTGAGGAGGGACTTCCTCCTGAGTGAGGGGCAGAAGTCTCGCCTCCAGCCTATTCCCCAGCTGCAACGATGGGGTTTGAACTCAGTCTTCAGATTATTCCAAACTTCAGCATTAGCTGATTATTTGAATAGAAACAATGTGCTGGGGTACGGGGAAAAGGCAGGGCAATGGCACTAGGTCATAATGCTCATTTGGAGATACGATGCAGACAAGATGGGCCGAATGGTCTCCTTCTGTGACATTAAGATTTTGTGATTCCGTGATTCAGTGTTACTGGTTGAGGAACTGGTTGTGAAATCACACAGACACCATCATATACCACAGCCAGGTAACAAATCACAAGGGGCCACAATGGTGTCGGATGTAGTCAATGTGAATATGATTGTTTCTCCTCTCCTCTTGTCCTCATTTCCTCCATTAGTATCTCCCCTTTCTTTAGTCCCTCTAATCCTTCCCTTGTCAAACTTCTCTCACTCCTCCTCTTTCCCATTTCCCACACTCACTCGGTGGATGGGTGATGTGCGTGTGTGTGTCTGGTTGATGTGTGCTCGTGTGTGTGTCTGGGTGATGTGTGTGTGTGTGTGTGTCTGGGTGATGTGTGTGTGTGTGTCTGAGTGATGTGTGTGCATGTGTCTGGATGATGTGTGCGTGTGTGTCTGGGCGATGTGCGTGTGTGTCTGATTGATGTGTGTGTGTTTCTGAGTGATGTGTGTGCATGTGTCTGGGTGATGTGTGTGTGTGTCTGATTGATGTGTGTGTGTGTGTGTGTGTGTGTCTGGGTGATGTGTGTGTGCGTGTCTGGGTGATGTGTGTGTGTGTGTCTAGGTGATGTGTGTGTGCGTGTGTGTGTCTGGGTGATGTGTGTGTGGGTGTCTGAGTGATGTGTGTGTGTGTGTCTGAGTGATGTGTGTGTGTGTCTGAGTGATGTGTGTCGTGTGCCTGGGTGATGTGTGTGTGTGTCTGGGTGATGTGTGTGTGTGTGTGTGTGTGTGTGTGTGTGTGTGTGTGTGTGTGTGTGTGTGTGTGTGTGTGTGTGTGTGTGTGTGTGTGTGTGTGTGTGTGTGTGTGTGAATGTGTCTGGGTGATGTGTGTGTGTCTGGTTGATGTGTGTGTGTGTGTCTAAGTGATGTGTGTGTGTGTGTCTGGGGTGATGTGTGTGTGTGTCAGGGTGATGTGTGTATGTGTCTGGGTGATGTGTGTGTGTCTGGGTGATGTGTGTGCGTGTGTCTGGGTGATGCGTGGGTGTGTGTCTAGGTGATGTGTGTGTGTGTCTGGGGATGTGTGTGTGTGTCTGGGTGATGTGTGTGTGTGTCTGGGTGATGTGTGTGTGTGTGTCTGGGTGATGTGCGTGTGTGTCTGGGTGATGTGTGTGTGTGTCTGGGTGATGTGTGTGTGTCTGGGTGATTTGTGTGTGTGTGTCAGGGTGATGTGATTAACTGGGTGATGTGTGTGTGTGTGTGTCTGGGTGATGTGTGTGTGTGTGTCTGGGTGATGTGTGTGTGTGTCTGGGTGATGTGTGTGTGTCTGGGTGATTTGTGTGTGTGTGTCTGGGTGATGTGTGTGTGTGTGTCTGGGTGACGTGTGTGTGTGTCTGGGTGATGTGTGTGTGTCTGGGTGATTTGTGTGTGTGTGTCTGGGTGATGTGTGTGTGTGTGTGTATAAGTGATGTGTGTGTGTGTCTGGGTGATGTGTGTGTGTGTCTGGGTGATGTGTGTATGTGTCTGGGTGATGTGTTAGTGTGTGTGTCTTGTTGATGTGTGTGTTTGTGTGTCTGGGTGATGTGTGTGTGTGTCTGGGTGAAGTGTGTGTGTGTGTCTGGGTGATGTGTGTGTGTGTGTGAGTGTGTGTCTGGGTGATGTGTGTGTGTGTCTGGGTGATGTGTGTCTGTCTGGGTGATGTGTATATCTGGGTGATGTGTGTGTGGGTGTCTGGTTGATGTGCATGTGTGTCTGGGTGGTGTGAGTGTGTGGGTCTGTGTTTGTGTGTGTCTGGGTGATGTGTGTGTGTGTCTGGGTGATGTGTGTGTGTGTGTCTGGGTGATGTGTGTGTGTGTCTGTGTGATGTGTGTGTGTGTCTGGGTGATGTGTGTGTGTGTCTGCGTGATGTGCGTGTGTGTCTGTGTGATGTGTGTGTGCGTGTCTGGGTGAAGTGTGTGTGTGGCTGGGTGATGAGTGTGCGTGTGTCTGGGTGATGTGTGTGTCTGTGTGATGTGCGTGTGTGGCTGGATGATGTGTGTGTGTGTCTGGGTGATGTGCGTGTGTGCCTGGGTGATGTGTGTGTGTGTCTGGGTGATGTGTGTGTGTGTGTCTGGGTGATGTGTGTGTGTGGCTGTGTGATGTGTGCGTGTGTCTAGTTGATGTGTGTGTGTGTCTGGGCGATGTCTGTGTCTGGGTGATGTGTGTGTGTGTGTGTGTCTGGGTGATGTGTGTATGTCTGTCTGGGTGATGCGTGTGTCTGAGTGATGTGTGTGTGTGTCTGCGTGATGAGTGTGTGTCTGGGTGAAGTGTGTGTGTCTGGGTGATGTGTCTGTGTGTGTCTGGGTGACGTGTGTGAGTGTCTGGGTGATGAGTGTGTGTGTCTGGGTGATGTGTGTGTGTGTGTCTGGGTGATGTGAGTGTGTGTGTGTCTGTGTGATGTTTGTGTGTCTGTGTCTGGGTAATGAGTGTGTGGGTGTGATTGATGTGTCTGTGGTTGATGTGTGTGCATATGTGTCTTGGTGATGTGTGTGTGTGTGTCTGGGTGATGTGTGTGTGTGTCTGGGTGATGTGCGTGTGTGTCTGGGTGATGTGTCTGTGTCTGGTTGATGTGAGCGTGTGTGTGTGTCTGCGTGATGAGTGTGTGTATGTGTGTGTCTGGGTGATGTATGAGCGTGTGTCTGGGTGATGTGTGTGCGTGTGTCTGGGTGATGTGTGTGTTTGTGTCTGAGTGATGTGTGTGCGTGTGTCTGGGTGATGAGTGTGTGAGTGTCTGGGTGATGTGTGTATGTGTCTGGTTGATGTGTGTGTGTGTGTCTGGTTGATGTGTGTGTGTGTGTCTAAGTGATGTGTGTGTGTGTGTCTGGGTGATGTGCGTGTGTGTCTGGGTGATGTGTGTATGTGTCTGGGTGATGTGTTAGTGTGTGTGTCTGGTTGATGTGTGTGTGTGTGTGTCTGGGTGATGTGTGTGCGTGTCTGGGTGATGTGCGTGTGTGTGTCTGGGTGATGTATGTGTGTGTCTGGGTGATGTGTGTGTGTGTCTGGGTGATGTGCGTTATTGTCTGGGTGATGTGTGTGTTTGTGTGTGTGTCTGGGTGATGTGTGTGTGCGTGATTGTGTAATGTGTGTGTGTGTCTTGGTGATGTATTTTTGTGTCTGGGTGATTTGTGTGTGTGTGTCAGGGTGATGTGATTAACTGGGTGATGTGTGTGTGTGTGTCTGGGTGATGTGTGTGTGTGTCTGGGTGATGTGCGTACATGTGTCTAGGTGATGTGTGTGACTGTATGTCTGGGTGATGTGTGAGTGTGTGTCTGGGTGACATGTGTGTGTGTCTGGGTGATGTGTGTGTGTGTCTGGGTGATGTGTGTGCATGTGTCTAGGTGATGTGTGTGTGTGTGTGTCTGGGTGATGTGCGTGTGTGTCTGGGTGATGTGTGTACATGTGTCTAGGTGATGTGTGTGAATGTGTCTCTGGGTGATGTGTGAGTGTGTGTCTGGGTGACGTGTGTGTGTGTGTCTGGGTGACGTGTGTGTGTGTCTGGGTGATGTGTGTGTGTGTCTGGGTGATGTGTGTACGTGTCTAGGTGATGTGTGTGACTGTGTGTCTGGGTGATGTGTGAGTGTGTGTCTGGGTGACATGTGTGTGTGTCTGGGTGATGTGTGTGTGTGTCTGGGTGATGTGTGTGCATGTGTCTAGGTGATGTGTGTGTGTGTGTCTGGGTGATGTGCGTGTGTGTCTGGGTGATGTGTGTGTGTGTGTGTCTGGGTGATGTGCGTGTGTGTCTGGGTGATGTGTGTATGTGTGTCTGGGTGATGTGCGTGTGTGTTTGGGTGATGTGCACGTGTGTCTGGGTGATGTATGTGTGTGTGTCTGGGTGATGTGCGTGTGTGTCTGGGTGATGTGTGTGTGTGTGTCTGGGTGATGTGTGTGCGTGTCTGGGTGACGTGTGTGTGTGTGTCTGGGTGATGTGCGTGTGTGTCTGGGTGATGTGTGTATGTGTGTCTGGGTGATGTGTGTGTGTGTCTGGTTGATGTGTGTGTGTGTTTCTGGTTGATGTGTGTGTGTGAGTGTCTGGGTGATGTGTGTGTGTGTCTGGGTGATGTGTGTGTGTGTGTGGGGGTGATGTGTGTGTGTGTCTGTGTGATGTGTGTGTGTTGCACTGTGTGATGTGTGTGTGTGTCTGGGTGATGTGTGTGTGTGTGTCTGGTTGATGTGTGTCTGTCTGGGTGATGTGTGTATCTGGGTGATGTGTGTGTGGGTGTCTGGGTGATGTGTGTCTGTCTGGGTGAAGTGTGTGTCTGGGTGATGTGTTGTGGGTGTCTGGTTGATGTGCGTGTGTGTCTGGGTGATGTGTGTGTGTCAAGCTGATGTGTGTGTGTGTGTCTGGGTGAAGTGTGTGAGTGTCTGGGTGATGAGTGTGTGTGTCTGGGTGATGTGTGTGTGTCTGGGTGATGTGTGTGTGTGTGTGTGTGTGTGTGTGTCTGTGTGATGTTTGTGTGTCTGTGTCTGGGTAATGAGTGTGTGGGTGTGATTGATGTGTGTGTGGTTGATGTGTGTGCGTATGTGTCTGGGTGATGTGTGTGTGTGTGTCTGGGTGATGTGTGTGTGTGTGTCTGGGTGATGTGTGTGTGTGTCTGGGTGATGTGTGTGTGTGTCTGGGTGATGTGTGTGTGTCTGGTTGATGTGTGCGTGTGTGTGTGTCTGCGTGATGAGTGTGTGTGTGTGTGTGTGTCTGGGTGATGTATGTGCGTGTGTCTGGGTGATGTGTGTGTGTGTGTGAGTGTGTGTGTCTGGGTGAAGTGTGTGTGTGTGTCTGGGTGATGTGTGTGTGTGTGTGAGTGTGTGTCTGGGTGATGTGTGTGTGTGTCTGGGTGATGTGTGTCTGTCTGGGTGATGTGTATATCTGGGTGATGTGTGTGTGGGTGTCTGGTTGATGTGCGTGTGTGTCTGGGTGGTGTGAGTGAGTGGGTCTGTGTTTGTGTGTGTCTGGGTGATGTGTGTGTGTGTCTGGGTGATGTGTGTGTGTCTGGGTGATGTGTGTGTGTCTGGGTGATGTGTGTGTGTGTGTCTGGGTGACGTGTGTGTGTCTGGGTGATGTGTGTGTGTCTGGATGATTTGTGTGTGTATGTCTGGGTGATGTGTGTGTGTTTGTCTGGGTGATGTGTGTGTGTGTCTGGGTGATGTGTGTGTGTGTGTGGGTGATGTGTGTGCATGTGTCTAGGTGATGTGTGTGACTGTGTGTCTGGGTGATGTGTGTGTCTGGGTGATGTGCGTGTTTGTCTGGGTGATGTGTGTGTGTGTCTGGGTGATATGTGTGTGTGTGTGTCTGGGTGATGTGTGTGTGTGTCTGGGTGATGTGTGTGCGTGACTGGGCGATGTGTGTGTCTGGGTGATGTGTGTGCGTGACTGGGCGATGTGTGTGTCTGGTTGATGTGTGTGTATGTGTCTGGGAGATGTGTGTGTGTGTCTATGTGATGTGTGTGTGTGTGTGTGTGTGTGTGTGTGTGAGTGTGTGTCTGGGTGATGTGTGTGTGTGTCTGTGTGATGTGTGTGTGTGCGACTGTGTGATGTGTGTGTCTGGGTGATGTGTGTTTGTGTGTCTGGGTGATGTGTGTCTGTCTGGGTGATGTGTGTATCTGGGTGATGTGTGTGTGGGTGTCTGAGTGATGTGTGTCTGTCTGGGTGATGTGTGTGTTGGTGTCTGGTTGATGTGCGTGTGTCTCTGGGTGATGTGTTTGTATGTATCTGGGTGATGTGTGTGCGTGTCTGGGTGATGCGTGTTTGTATCTGGGTGATGTGTGTGTGAGACTGGGTGATGCGTGTGTCTGTCTGGGTGATGCGCGTGTGTGTCTGGGTGATGTGTGTGTGTCTGGGTGATGTGTGTGTGTGTCTGGGTGATGTCTGTGTGTGTCTGGGTGATGTGTGTGTGTGTCTGTGTGATGTATGTGTGTGTGTGTGTGCGTGTGTGTGTGTGTGTCTGGGTGATGTGTGTGTATGTCTGGGTGATGTGCGTGTGTGTGTCTGGGTGATGTATGTGTGTGTCTGGGTGATGTGTGTGTGTGTCTGGGTGATGTGCGTGTGTGTCTGGGTGATGTGTGTGTGTGTGTCTGTGTGATGTGCGTGTGTGTGACTGGTCGATGTGTGTGTGTGTCTTGGTGATGTGTGTGTGTCTGGGTGATTTGTGTGTGTGTGTCAGGGTGATGTGATTAACTGGGTGATGTGTGTGTGTGTCTGGGTGATGTGTGTGTGTGTTTCTGTGTGACATGTGTGTGTGTCTGGGTGATGTGTGTGTGTCTGGGTGATTTGTGTGTGTGTGTCTGGGTGATGTGTGTGTGTGTGTCTGGATGATTTGTGTGTGTGTGTCTGGGTGATGTGTGTGTGTCTGGGTGATTTGTGTGTGTGTGTCTGGGTGATGTGTGTGTGTGTCTGGGTGATGTGTGTGTGTGTCTGGGTGATGTGTGTGCATGTGTCTAGGTGATGTGTGTGACTGTGTGTCTGGGTGATGTGTGTGTCTGGGTGATGTGTGTGTGTGTCTGGGTGATGTGTGTGTGTCTGGGTGATGTGCGTGTGTGTCTGGGTGATGTGTGTGTGTCTGGTTGATGTGTGCGTGTGTGTGTGTCTGCGTGATGAGTGTGTGTGTGTGTGTGTGTCTGGGTGATGTATGTGCGTGTGTCTGGGTGATGTGTGTGTGTGTGTGAGTGTGTGTCTGGGTGATGTGTGTGTGTGTCTGGGTGAAGTGTGTGTGTGTGTCTGGGTGATGTGTGTGTGTGTGTGTGAGTGTGTGTCTGGGTGATGTGTGTGTGTGTCTGGGTGATGTGTATCTGTCTGGGTGATGTGTATATCTGGGTGATGTGTGTGTGGGTGTCTGGTTGATGTGCGTGTGTGTCTGGGTGGTGTGAGTGAGTGGGTCTGTGTTTGTGTGTGTCTGGGTGATGTGCGTGTTTGTCTGGGTGATGTGTGTGTGTGTCTGGGTGATATGTGTGTGTGTGTGTCTGGGTGATGTGTGTGTGTGTCTGGGTGATGTGTGTGCGTGACTGGGCGATGTGTGTGTCTGGGTGATGTGTGTGCGTGACTGGGCGATGTGTGTGTCTGGTTGATGTGTGTGTATGTGTCTGGGAGATGTGTGTGTGTGTCTGGGTGATGTGTGTGTGTGTGTGTGTGTGTGTGTGTGTGTGTGTGTGTGTGTGTGTGTGTGTGTGTGTGTGTGTGTGTGAGTGTGTGTCTGGGTGATGTGTGTGTGTGTCTGTGTGATGTGTGTGTGTGCGACTGTGTGATGTGTGTGTCTGGGTGATGTGTGTTTGTGTGTCTGGGTGATGTGTGTCTGTCTGGGTGATGTGTGTATCTGGGTGATGTGTGTGTGGGTGTCTGAGTGATGTGTGTCTGTCTGGGTGATGTGTGTGTTGGTGTCTGGTTGATGTGCGTGTGTCTCTGGGTGATGTGTTTGTATGTATCTGGGTGATGTGTGTGCGTGTCTGGGTGATGCGTGTTTGTATCTGGGTGATGTGTGTGTGAGACTGGGTGATGCGTGTGTCTGTCTGGGTGATGCGCGTGTGTGTCTGGGTGATGTGTGTGTGTCTGGGTGATGTGTGTGTGTGTCTGGGTGATGTCTGTGTGTGTCTGGGTGATGTGTGTGTGTGTCTGTGTGATGTATGTGTGTGTGTGTGTGTGTGTGTGTGTGTGTGTGTCTGGGTGATGTATGTGTGTGTCTGGGTGATGTGTGTGTGTGTCTGGGTGATGTGTGTGTGTGTCTGGGTGATGTGCGTGTGTGTCTGGGTGATGTGTGTGTGTGTCTGTGTGATGTGCGTGTGTGTGACTGGTCGATGTGTGTGTGTGTCTTGGTGATGTGTGTGTGTCTGTGTGATTTGTGTGTGTGTGTCAGGGTGATGTGATTAACTGGGTGATGTGTGTGTGTGTCTGGGTGATGTGTGTGTGTGTTTCTGTGTGACATGTGTGTGTGTCTGGGTGATGTGTGTGTGTCTGGGTGATTTGTGTGTGTGTGTCTGGGTGATGTGTGTGTGTCTGGATGATTTGTGTGTGTGTGTCTGGGTGATGTGTGTGTGTCTGGGTGATTTGTGTGTGTGTGTCTGGGTGATGTGTGTGTGTGTCTGGGTGATGTGTGTGTGTGTCTGGGTGATGTGTGTGCATGTGTCTGGGTGATTTGTGTGTGTGTGTCTGGGTGATGTGTGTGTGTCTGGGTGATGTGTGTGTGTGTCTGGGTGATGTGTGTGTGTCTGGGTGATGTGTGTGTGTCTGGGTGATGTGTGTGTGTGTCTGGGTGATGTTTGTGTGTCTGGGTGATTTGTGTGTGTGTGTCTCGGTGATGTGTGTGCGTGTGTCTGGGTGATGTGTGCGTGTGTGTCTAGGTGATGTGTGTGTGTGTCTGGGTGATGTGTGTGTGTGTCTGGGTGATGTGTGTGTGTGAGTCTGGGTGATGTGTGTGTGTGTCTGGGTGATGCGCGTGTGTGTCTGGGTGATGTGTGTGTGTCTGGGTGATGTGTGTGTGTGTGTGTCTGGATGATGTGTGTGTGTGTCTGGGTGATGTTTGTGTGTCTGGGTGATTTGTGTGTGTGTCTGGGTGATGTGTGTGTGTCTGGGTGATTTGTGTGTGTGTGTCTCGGTGATGTGTGTGCGTGTGTCTGGGTGATGCGTGCGTGTGTGTCTAGGTGATGTGTGTGTGTGTCTGGGTGATGTGTGTGTGTGTCTGGGTGATGTGTGTGTGTGTCTGGGTGATGCGCGTGTGTGTCTGGGTGATGTGTGTGTGTCTGGGTGATGTGTGTGTGTCTGGGTGATGTGTGTGTGTGTCTGGGTGATGTATGTGTGTGTGTGTGTGTGTGTGTGTCTGTGTCTGGGTGATGTGTGTGTATGTCTGGGTGATGTGCGTGTGTGTGTCTGGGTGATGTATGTGTGTGTCTGGGTGATGTGTGTGTGTGTCTGGGTGATGTGCGTGTGTGTCTGGGTGATGTGTGTGTGTGTGTCTGTGTGATGTGCGTTTGTGTGACTGGTCGATGTGTGTGTGTGTCTTGGTGATGTGTGTGTGTCTGGGTGATTTGTGTGTGTGTGTCAGGGTGATGTGATTAACTGGGTGATGTGTGTGTGTGTCTGGGTGATGTGTGTGTGTGCTTCTGTGTGACATGTGTGTGTGTCTGGGTGATTTGTGTGTGTGTGTCTGGGTGATGTGTGTGTGTGTGTCTGGATGATTTGTGTGTGTGTGTCTGGGTGATGTGTGTGTGTCTGGGTGATTTGTGTGTGTGTGTCTGGGTGATGTGTGTGTGTGTCTGGGTGATGTGTGTGTGTGTCTGGGTGATGTGTGTGCATGTGTCTAGGTGATGTGTGTGACTGTGTGTCTGGGTGATGTGTGTGTCTGGGTGATGTGTGTGTGTGTCTGGGTGATGTGTGTGTGTGTCTGGGTGATGTGTGTGTGTGTCTGGGTGATGTGTGTGTGTCTGGGTGATGTGTGTGTGTGTGTCTGGGTGATGTTTGTGTGTCTGGGTGATTTGTGTGTGTGTGTCTCGGTGATGTGTGTGCGTGTGTCTGGGTGATGCGTGCGTGTGTGTCTAGGTGATGTGTGTGTGTGTCTGGGTGATGTGTGTGTGTGTCTGGGTGATGTGTGTGTGTGAGTCTGGGTGATGTGTGTGTGTGTCTGGGTGATGTGCGTGTGTGTCTGGGTGATGTGTGTGTGTCTGGGTGATGTGTGTGTGTGTCTGGGTGATGTCTGTGTGTGTCTGGGTGATGTGTGTGTGTGTCTGTGTGATGTATGTGTGTGTGTGTGTGTGTCTGGGTGATGTGTGTGTATGTCTGGGTGATGTGCGAGTGTGTGTCTGGGTGATGTATCTGTGTGTCTGGGTGATGTGTGTGTGTGTCTGGGTGATGTGTGTGTGTGTCTGGGTGATGTGTGTGTGTGTGTCTGTGTGATGTGTGTGTGTGTGACTGTGTGATGTGTGTGTGTGTCTTGGTGATGTGTGTGTGTCTGGGTGATTTGTGTGTGTGTGTCAGGGTGATGTGATTAACTGGGTGATGTGTGTGTGTCTGGGTGATGTGTGTGTGTGTGTCTGGGTGACATGTGTGTGTGTCTGGGTGATGTGTGTGTGCGTGTCTGGGTGATTTGTGTGTGTGTTTCTGGGTGGTGTGCGTGTGTGTGTCTGGGTGATGTGTGTGTGTGTCTGTGTGATGTGTGTGTGTGTCTGGGTGATGTGAGTGAGTGGGTCTGTGTTTGTGTGTGTCTGGGTGATGTGCGTGTTTGTCTGGGTGATGTGTGTGTGTGTCTGGGTGATATGTGTGTGTGTGTGTCTGGGTGATGTGTGTGTGTGTCTGGGTGATGTGTGTGCGTGACTGGGCGATGTGTGTGTCTGGGTGATGTGTGTGCGTGACTGGGCGATGTGTGTGTCTGGTTGATGTGTGTGTATGTGTCTGGGAGATGTGTGTGTGTGTCTGGGTGATGTGTGTGTGTGTGTGTGTGTGTGTGTGTGTGTGTGTGTGTGTGTGTGTGTGTGTGTGTGTGTGTGTGTGTGTGTGTGTGTGTGTGTGTGTGTGTGTGTGTGTGTGTGTGTGTGTGAGTCTGTGTCTGGGTGATGTGTGTGTGTGTCTGTGTGATGTGTGTGTGTGCGACTGTGTGATGTGTGTGTCTGGGTGATGTGTGTTTGTGTGTCTGGGTGATGTGTGCCTGTCTGGGTGATGTGTGTATCTGGGTGATGTGTGTGTGGGTGTCTGAGTGATGTGTGTCTGTCTGGGTGATGTGTGTGTTGGTGTCTGGTTGATGTGCGTGTGTCTCTGGGTGATGTGTTTGTATGTATCTGGGTGATGTGTGCGCGTGTCTGGGTGATGCGTGTTTGTATCTGGGTGATGTGTGTGTGAGACTGGGTGATGCGTGTGTCTGTCTGGGTGATGCGCGTGTGTGTCTGGGTGATGTGTGTGTGTCTGGGTGATGTGTGTGTGTGTCTGGGTGATGTCTGTGTGTGTCTGGGTGATGTGTGTGTGTGTCTGTGTGATGTATGTGTGTGTGTGTGTGTGTGTGTGTGTGTGTCTGGGTGATGTATGTGTGTGTCTGGGTGATGTGTGTGTGTGTCTGGGTGATGTGTGTGTGTGTCTGGGTGATGTGCGTGTGTGTCTGGGTGATGTGTGTGTGTGTCTGTGTGATGTGCGTGTGTGTGACTGGTCGATGTGTGTGTGTGTCTTGGTGATGTGTGTGTGTCTGTGTGATTTGTGTGTGTGTGTCAGGGTGATGTGATTAACTGGGTGATGTGTGTGTGTGTCTGGGTGATGTGTGTGTGTGTTTCTGTGTGACATGTGTGTGTGTCTGGGTGATGTGTGTGTGTCTGGGTGATTTGTGTGTGTGTGTCTGGGTGATGTGTGTGTGTCTGGATGATTTGTGTGTGTGTGTCTGGGTGATGTGTGTGTGTCTGGGTGATTTGTGTGTGTGTGTCTGGGTGATGTGTGTGTGTGTCTGGGTGATGTGTGTGTGTGTCTGGGTGATGTGTGTGCATGTGTCTAGGTGATGTGTGTGACTGTGTGTCTGGGTGATGTGTGTGTCTGGGTGATGTGTGTGTGTGTCTGGGTGATGTGTGTGTGTCTGAGTGATGTGTGTGTGTGTCTGGGTGATGTGTGTGTGTCTGGGTGATGTGTGTGTGTCTGGGTGATGTGTGTGTGTGTCTGGGTGATGTTTGTGTGTCTGGGTGATTTGTGTGTGTGTGTCTCGGTGATGTGTGTGCGTGTGTCTGGGTGATGTGTGCGTGTGTGTCTAGGTGATGTGTGTGTGTGTCTGGGTGATGTGTGTGTGTGTCTGGGTGATGTGTGTGTGTGAGTCTGGGTGATGTGTGTGTGTGTCTGGGTGATGCGCGTGTGTGTCTGGGTGATGTGTGTGTGTCTGGGTGATGTGTGTGTGTGTGTGTCTGGATGATGTGTGTGTGTGTCTGGGTGATGTTTGTGTGTCTGGGTGATTTGTGTGTGTGTCTGGGTGATGTGTGTGTGTCTGGGTGATTTGTGTGTGTGTGTCTCGGTGATGTGTGTGCGTGTGTCTGGGTGATGCGTGCGTGTGTGTCTAGGTGATGTGTGTGTGTGTCTGGGTGATGTGTGTGTGTGTCTGGGTGATGTGTGTGTGTGTCTGGGTGATGCGCGTGTGTGTCTGGGTGATGTGTGTGTGTCTGGGTGATGTGTGTGTGTCTGGGTGATGTGTGTGTGTGTCTGGGTGATGTATGTGTGTGTGTGTGTGTGTGTGTCTGTGTCTGGGTGATGTGTGTGTATGTCTGGGTGATGTGCGTGTGTGTGTCTGGGTGATGTATGTGTGTGTCTGGGTGATGTGTGTGTGTGTCTGGGTGATGTGCGTGTGTGTCTGGGTGATGTGTGTGTGTGTGTCTGTGTGATGTGCGTGTGTGTGACTGGTCGATGTGTGTGTGTGTCTTGGTGATGTGTGTGTGTCTGGGTGATTTGTGTGTGTGTGTCAGGGTGATGTGATTAACTGGGTGATGTGTGTGTGTGTCTGGGTGATGTGTGTGTGTGCTTCTGTGTGACATGTGTGTGTGTCTGGGTGATTTGTGTGTGTGTGTCTGGGTGATGTGTGTGTGTGTGTCTGGATGATTTGTGTGTGTGTGTCTGGGTGATGTGTGTGTGTCTGGGTGATTTGTGTGTGTGTGTCTGGGTGATGTGTGTGTGTGTCTGGGTGATGTGTGTGTGTGTCTGGGTGATGTGTGTGCATGTGTCTAGGTGATGTGTGTGACTGTGTGTCTGGGTGATGTGTGTGTCTGGGTGATGTGTGTGTGTGTCTGGGTGATGTGTGTGTGTCTGGGTGATGTGTGTGTGTGTCTGGGTGATGTGTGTGTGTCTGGGTGATGTGTGTGTGTGTGTCTGGGTGATGTTTGTGTGTCTGGGTGATTTGTGTGTGTGTGTCTCGGTGATGTGTGTGCGTGTGTCTGGGTGATGCGTGCGTGTGTGTCTAGGTGATGTGTGTGTGTGTCTGGGTGATGTGTGTGTGTGTCTGGGTGATGTGTGTGTGTGAGTCTGGGTGATGTGTGTGTGTGTCTGGGTGATGTGCGTGTGTGTCTGGGTGATGTGTGTGTGTCTGGGTGATGTGTGTGTGTGTCTGGGTGATGTCTGTGTGTGTCTGGGTGATGTGTGTGTGTGTCTGTGTGATGTATGTGTGTGTGTGTGTGTGTCTGGGTGATGTGTGTGTATGTCTGGGTGATGTGCGAGTGTGTGTCTGGGTGATGTATGTGTGTGTCTGGGTGATGTCTGTGTGTGTCTGGGTGATGTGTGTGTGTGTCTGGGTGATGTGTGTGTGTGTGTCTGTGTGATGTGTGTGTGTGTGACTGTGTGATGTGTGTGTGTGTCTTGGTGATGTGTGTGTGTCTGGGTGATTTGTGTGTGTGTGTCAGGGTGATGTGATTAACTGGGTGATGTGTGTGTGTGTCTGGGTGATGTGTGTGTGTGTGTCTGGGTGACATGTGTGTGTGTCTGGGTGATGTGTGTGTGCGTGTCTGGGTGATTTGTGTGTGTGTTTCTGGGTGATGTGCGTGTGTGTGTCTGGGTGACGTGTGTGTGTGTCTGGGTGATGTGTGTGCATGTGTCTAGGTGATGTGTGTGACTGTGTGTCTGGGTGATGTGTGTGTCTGGGTGATATGCGTGTTTGTCTGGGTGATGTGTGTGTGTGTCTGGGTGATATGTGTGTGTGTGTCTGGGTGATGTGTGTGTGTGTCTGGGTGATGTGTGTGTGTCTGGGTGATGTGTGTGTGTGTCTGGGTGATGTGTGTGTGTGTCTGGGTGATGTGTGTGTGTCTGGGTGATTTGTGTGTGTGTCTGGGTGATGTGTGTGTGTGTGTCTGGATGATTTGTGTGTGTATGTCTGGGTGATGTGTGTGTGTTTGTCTGGGTGATGTGTGTGTGTGTCTGGGTGATGTGTGTGCATGTGTCTAGGTGATGTGTGTGACTGTGTGTCTGGGTGATGTGTGTGTCTGGGTGATGTGCGTGTTTGTCTGGGTGATGTGTGTGTGTGTCTGGGTGATATGTGTGTGTGTGTCTGGGTGATGTGTGTGTGTGCCTGGGTGATGTGTGTGCGTGACTGTGCGATGTGTGTGTCTGGGTGATGTGTGTGCGTGACTGGGCGATGTGTGTGTCTGGTTGATGTCTGTGTATGTGTCTGGGAGATGTGTGTGTGTGTCTGGGTGATGTGTGTGTGTGTGTGTGTGTGTGTGTGTGTGTGTGTGTGTGTGTGTGTGTGTGTGTGTGTGAGTGTGTGTCTGGGTGATGTGTGTGTGTGTCTGTGTGATGTGTGTGTGTGCGACTGTGTGATGTGTGTGTCTGGGTGATGTGTGTTTGTGTGTCTGGGTGATGTGTGTCTGGGTGATGTGTGTATCTGGGTGATGTGTGTGTGGGTGTCTGAGTGATGTGTGTCTGTCTGTGTGATGTGTGTGTGGGTGTCTGGTTGATGTGCATGTGTGTCTGGGTGATGTGTTTGTGTGTATCTGGGTGATGTGTGTGTGTGTCTGAGTGATGCGTGTGTGTATCTGGGTGATGTGTGTGTGAGTCTGGGTGATGTGTGTGTGTGTCTGGGTGATGCGCGTGTGTGTCTGGGTGATGTGTGTGTGTCTGGGTGATGTGTGTGTGTGTCTGGGTGATGTCTGTGTGTGTCTGGGTGATGTGTGTGTGTGTCTGTCTGATGTATGTGTGTGTGTGTGTGTGTGTGTGTGTGTGTCTGGGTGATGTGTGTGTATGTCTGGGTGATGTGCGTGTGTGTGTCTGGGTTATGTATGTGTGTGTCTGGGTGATGTATGTGTGTGTCTGGGTGATGTGTGTGTGTGTCTGGGTGATGTGCGTGTGTGTCTGGGTGATGTGTGTGTGTGTCTGTGTGATGTGCGTGTGTGTGACTGGTTGATGTGTGTGTGTGTCTTGGTGATGTGTGTGTGTCTGGGTGATTTGTGTGTGTGTGTCAGGGTGATGTGATTAACTGGGTGATGTGTGTGTGTGTCTGTGTGATGTGTGTGTGTGTTTCTGGGTGACATGTGTGTGTGTCTGGGTGATGTGTGTGTGTCTGGGTGATTTGTGTGTGTGTGTCTGGGTGATGTGTGTGTGTGTGTCTGGATGATTTGTGTGTGTGTGTCTGGGTGATGTGTGTCTGGGTGATTTGTGTGTGTGTGTCTGGGTGATGTGTGTGTGTGTGTGTCTGGGTGATGTGTGTGTGTGTCTGGGTGATGTGTGTGCATGTGTCTAGGTGATGTGTGTGACTGTGTGTCTGGGTGATGTGTGTGTCTGGGTGATGTGCGTGTTTGTCTGGGTGATGTGTGTGTGTGTCTGGCTGATATGTGTGTGTGTGTCTGGGTGATGTGTGTGTGTGTCTGGGTGATGTGTGTGTGTCTGGGTGATGTGTGTGTGTGTCTGGGTGATGTGTGTGTCTGGGTGATGTGTGTGTGTGTCTGGGTGATGTTTGTGTGTCTGGGTGATTTGTGTGTGTGTCTGGGTGATGTGTGTGTGTCTGGGTGATTTGTGTGTGTGTGTCTGTGTGATGTGTGTGTATGTGTCTGGGTGATGTGTGTCTGTGTCTGGGTGATGTGTGTGTGTGTGTCTGTGTGATGTGTGTGTGTGTCTGGGTGATGTGTGTGCATGTGTCTAGGTGATGTGTGTGACTGTGTGTCTGGGTGATGTGTGTGTCTGGGTGATGTGCGTGTTTGTCTGGGTGATGTGTGTGTGTGTCTGGGTGATGTGTGTGTGTGTCTGGGTGATGTGTGTGCGTGACTGGGCGATGTGTGTGTCTGGGTGATGTGTGTGCGTGACTGGGCGATGTGTGTGTCTGGTTGATGTGTGTGTATGTGTCTGGGAGATGTGTGTGTGTGTGTGTGTGTGTGAGTGTGTGTCTGGATGATGTGTGTGTGTGTCTGTGTGATGTGTGTGTGTGTGCGACTGTGTGATGTGTGTGTCTGGGTGATGTGTGTTTGTGTGTCTGGGTGATGTGTGTCTGTCTGGGTGATGTGTGTATCTGGGTGATGTGTGTGTGGGTGTCTGAGTGATGTGTTTCTGTCTGGGTGATCTGTGTGTGGGTGTCTGGTTGATGTGCGTGTGTGTCTGGGTGATGTGAGTGTGTGTGTCTGGGTGATGTGTGTGTGCGTCCGGGTGTTGTGTTTGTGTGTATCTGGGTGATGTGTGTGTGTGTCTGGGTGATATGTGTGTGTGTCTGGGTGATGTGTGTGTGTGTGTCTGGGTGATGTGTGTGTGTGTCTGGGTGATGTGCGTGTGTGTCTGTGTGATGTGTGTGTGCGTGTCTGGGTGAAGTGTGTGTGTGTCTGGGTGATGTGTGCGTGTGTCTGGGTGATGTGTGTGTCTGTGCGATGTGTGTGTGTGGCTGGATGATGTGTGTGTGTTTCTGGGTGATGTGCGTGTGTGTCTGGGTGATGTGTGCATGTATCTGGGTGATGTGTGTGTTTGTGTTTCTGGGTGATGTGCTTGTGTGTCTGGGTGATGTGTGTGTGTGTCTGGTTGATGTGTGTGTGTGTGTCTGGGTGATGTGTGTGTGAGTGTCTGGGTGATGTGTGTGTGTGTCTGGGTGATGTGTGTGTGTGTGTGTGTATGTGTCTGGGTGATGTGTGTGTGTGTCTGGTTGATGTGTGTGTGTTTGTGTCTAAGTGATGTGTGTGTGTGTATCTGGGTGATGTGTGTGTGTGTGTGTCTGGTTGATGTGTGTGTGTGTGTGATGTCCGGGTGATGTGTGTGCGTGTGTCTGGGTGATGCGTGCATGTGTGTCTAGGTGATGTGTGTGTGTGTCTGGGTGATGTGTGTCTGTGTGTCTGTGTGATGTGCGTGTGTGTGACTGGTTGATGTGTGTGTGTGTCTTGGTGATGTGTGTGTGTCTGGGTGATTTGTGTGTGTGTGTCAGGGTGATGTGATTAACTGGGTGATGTGTGTGTGTGTCTGGGTGATGTGTGTGTGTGTTTCTGGGTGACATGTGTGTGTGTCTGGGTGATGTGTGTGTGTCTGGGTGATGTGTGTGCATGTGTCTAGGTGATGTGTGTGACTGTGTGTCTGGGTGATGTGTGTGTGTGTCTGTGTGATGGGTGTGTGTGTCTTTGTGATGTGTGTGTGTGCGACTGTGTGATGTGTGTGTCTGGGTGATGTGTGTTTGTGTGTCTGGGTGATGTGTGTCTGGGTGATGTGTGTATCTGGGTGATGTGTGTGTGGGTGTCTGAGTGATGTGTGTCTGTCTGTGTGATGTGTGTGTGGGTGTCTGGTTGATGTGCATGTGTGTCTGGGTGATGTGTTTGTGTGTATCTGGGTGATGTGTGTGTGTGTCTGAGTGATGCGTGTGTGTATCTGGGTGATGTGTGTGTGAGTCTGGGTGATGTGTGTGTGTGTCTGGGTGATGCGCGTGTGTGTCTGGGTGATGTGTGTGTGTCTGGGTGATGTGTGTGTGTGTCTGGGTGATGTCTGTGTGTGTCTGGGTGATGTGTGTGTGTGTCTGTCTGATGTATGTGTGTGTGAGTGTGTGTGTGTGTGTGTCTGGGTGATGTGTGTGTATGTCTGGGTGATGTGCGTGTGTGTGTCTGGGTTATGTATGTGTGTGTCTGGGTGATGTATGTGTGTGTCTGGGTGATGTGTGTGTGTGTCTGGGTGATGTGCGTGTGTGTCTGGGTGATGTGTGTGTGTGTGTCTGTGTGATGTGCGTGTGTGTGACTGGTTGATGTGTGTGTGTGTCTTGGTGATGTGTGTGTGTCTGGGTGATTTGTGTGTGTGTGTCAGGGTGATGTGATTAACTGGGTGATGTGTGTGTGTGTCTGTGTGATGTGTGTGTGTGTTTCTGGGTGACATGTGTGTGTGTCTGGGTGATGTGTGTGTGTCTGGGTGATTTGTGTGTGTGTGTCTGGGTGATGTGTGTGTGTGTCTGGATGATTTGTGTGTGTGTGTCTGGGTGATGTGTGTGTGTCTGGGTGATTTGTGTGTGTGTGTCTGGGTGATGTGTGTGTGTGTGTGTCTGGGTGATGTGTGTGTGTGTCTGGGTGATGTGTGTGCATGTGTCTAGGTGATGTGTGTGACTGTGTGTCTGGGTGATGTGTGTGTCTGGGTGATGTGCGTGTTTGTCTGGGTGATGTGTGTGTGTGTCTGGCTGATATGTGTGTGTGTGTCTGGGTGATGTGTGTGTGTGTCTGGGTGATGTGTGTGTGTCTGGGTGATGTGTGTGTGTGTCTGGGTGATGTGTGTGTCTGGGTGATGTGTGTGTGTGTCTGGGTGATGTTTGTGTGTCTGGGTGATTTGTGTGTGTGTCTGGGTGATGTGTGTGTGTCTGGGTGATTTGTGTGTGTGTGTCTGTGTGATGTGTGTGTATGTGTCTGGGTGATGTGTGTCTGTGTCTGGGTGATGTGTGTGTGTGTGTCTGTGTGATGTGTGTGTGTGTCTGGGTGATGTGTGTGCATGTGTCTAGGTGATGTGTGTGACTGTGTGTCTGGGTGATGTGTGTGTCTGGGTGATGTGCGTGTTTGTCTGGGTGATGTGTGTGTGTGTCTGGGTGATGTGTGTGTGTGTCTGGGTGATGTGTGTGCGTGACTGGGCGATGTGTGTGTCTGGGTGATGTGTGTGCGTGACTGGGCGATGTGTGTGTCTGGTTGATGTGTGTGTATGTGTCTGGGAGATGTGTGTGTGAGTGTGTGTCTGGATGATGTGTGTGTGTGTCTGTGTGATGTGTGTGTGTGTGCGACTGTGTGATGTGTGTGTCTGGGTGATGTGTGTTTGTGTGTCTGGGTGATGTGTGTCTGTCTGGGTGATGTGTGTATCTGGGTGATGTGTGTGTGGGTGTCTGAGTGATGTGTGTCTGTCTGGGTGATCTGTGTGTGGGTGTCTGGTTGATGTGCGTGTGTGTCTGGGTGATGTGAGTGTGTGTGTCTGGGTGATGTGTGTGTGCGTCCGGGTGTTGTGTTTGTGTGTATCTGGGTGATGTGTGTGTGTGTCTGGGTGATATGTGTGTGTGTCTGGGTGATGTGTGTGTGTGTGTCTGGGTGATGTGTGTGTGTGTCTGGGTGATGTGCGTGTGTGTCTGTGTGATGTGTGTGTGCGTGTCTGGGTGAAGTGTGTGTGTGTCTGGGTGATGTGTGCGTGTGTCTGGGTGATGTGTGTGTCTGTGCGATGTGTGTGTGTGGCTGGATGATGTGTGTGTGTTTCTGGGTGATGTGCGTGTGTGTCTGGGTGATGTGTGCATGTATCTGGGTGATGTGTGTGTTTGTGTTTCTGGGTGATGTGCTTGTGTGTCTGGGTGATGTGTGTGTGTGTCTGGTTGATGTGTGTGTGTGTGTCTGGGTGATGTGTGTGTGAGTGTCTGGGTGATGTGTGTGTGTGTCTGGGTGATGTGTGTGTGTGTGTGTGTGTATGTGTCTGGGTGATGTGTGTGTGTGTCTGGTTGATGTGTGTGTGTTTGTGTCTAAGTGATGTGTGTGTGTGTATCTGGGTGATGTGTGTGTGTGTGTGTCTGGTTGATGTGTGTGTGTGTGTGATGTCCGGGTGATGTGTGTGCGTGTGTCTGGGTGATGCGTGCATGTGTGTCTAGGTGATGTGTGTGTGTGTCTGGGTGATGTGTGTCTGTGTGTCTGTGTGATGTGCGTGTGTGTGACTGGTTGATGTGTGTGTGTGTCTTGGTGATGTGTGTGTGTCTGGGTGATTTGTGTGTGTGTGTCAGGGTGATGTGATTAACTGGGTGATGTGTGTGTGTGTCTGGGTGATGTGTGTGTGTGTTTCTGGGTGACATGTGTGTGTGTCTGGGTGATGTGTGTGTGTCTGGGTGATGTGTGTGCATGTGTCTAGGTGATGTGTGTGACTGTGTGTCTGGGTGATGTGTGTGTGTGTCTGTGTGATGTGTGTGTGTGTCTGTGTGATGTGTGTGTGTGCGACTGTGTGATGTGTGTGTCTGGGTCATGTGTGTTTGTGTGTCTGGGTGATGTGTGTCTGGGTGATGTGTGTATCTGGGTGATGTGTGTGTGGGTGTCTGAGTGATGTGTGTCTGTCTGGGTGATGTGTGTGTGGGTGTCTGGTTGATGTGCATGTGTGTCTGGGTGATGTGTTTGTGTGTATCTGGGTGATGTGTGTGTGTGTCTGAGTGATGCGTGTGTGTATCTGGGTGATGTGTGTGTGAGTCTGGGTGATGTGTGTGTGTGTCTGGGTGATGCGCGTGTGTGTCTGGGTGATGTGTGTGTGTCTGGGTGATGTGTGTGTGTGTCTGGGTGATGTCTGTGTGTGTCTGGGTGATGTGTGTGTGTGTCTGTCTGATGTATGTGTGTGTGTGTGTGTGTGTGTGTGTGTGTCTGGGTGATGTGTGTGTATGTCTGGGTGATGTGCGTGTGTGTGTCTGGGTTATGTATGTGTGTGTCTGGGTGATGTATGTGTGTGTCTGGGTGATGTGTGTGTGTCTGGGTGATGTGCGTGTGTGTCTGGGTGATGTGTGTGTGTGTGTGTCTGCGTGATGTGCGTGTGTGTGACTGGTTGATGTGTGTGTGTGTCTTGGTGATGTGTGTGTGTCTGGGTGATTTGTGTGTGTGTGTCAGGGTGATGTGATTAACTGGGTGATGTGTGTGTGTGTCTGGGTGATGTGTGTGTGTGTTTCTGGGTGACATGTGTGTGTGTCTGGGTGATGTGTGTGTGTCTGGGTGATTTGTGTGTGTGTGTCTGGGTGATGTGTGTGTGTGTGTCTGGATGATTTGTGTGTGTGTGTCTGGGTGATGTGTGTGTGTCTGGGTGATTTGTGTGTGTGTGTCTGGGTGATGTGTGTGTGTGTGTGTCTGGGTGATGTGTGTGTGTGTCTGGGTGATGTGTGTGCATGTGTCTAGGTGATGTGTGTGACTGTGTGTCTGGGTGATGTGTGTGTCTGGGTGATGTGCGTGTTTGTCTGGGTGATGTGTGTGTGTGTCTGGCTGATATGTGTGTGTGTGTCTGGGTGATGTGTGTGTGTGTCTGGGTGATGTGTGTGTGTCTGGGTGATGTGTGTGTGTGTCTGGGTGATGTGTGTGTCTGGGTGATGTGTGTGTGTGTCTGGGTGATGTTTGTGTGTCTGGGTGATTTGTGTGTGTGTCTGGGTGATGTGTGTGTGTCTGGGTGATTTGTGTGTGTGTGTCTGTGTGATGTGTGTGTATGTGTCTGGGTGATGTGTGTCTGTGTCTGGGTGATGTGTGTGTGTGTGTCTGTGTGATGTGTGTGTGTGTCTGGGTGATGTGTGTGCATGTGTCTAGGTGATGTGTGTGACTGTGTGTCTGGGTGATGTGTGTGTCTGGGTGATGTGCGTGTTTGTCTGGGTGATGTGTGTGTGTGTCTGGGTGTTATGTGTGTGTGTCTGGGTGATGTGTGTGCGTGACTGGGCGATGTGTGTGTCTGGGTGATGTGTGTGCGTGACTGGGCGATGTGTGTGTCTGGTTGATGTGTGTGTATGTGTCTGGGAGATGTGTGTGTGTGTGTGTGTGTGTGAGTGTGTGTCTGGATGATGTGTGTGTGTGTCTGTGTGATGTGTGTGTGTGTGCGACTGTGTGATGTGTGTGTCTGGGTGATGTGTGTTTGTGTGTCTGGGTGATGTGTGTCTGTCTGGGTGATGTGTGTATCTGGGTGATGTGTGTGTGGGTGTCTGAGTGATGTGTTTCTGTCTGGGTGATCTGTGTGTGGGTGTCTGGTTGATGTGCGTGTGTGTCTGGGTGATGTGAGTGTGTGTGTCTGGGTGATGTGTGTGTGCGTCCGGGTGTTGTGTTTGTGTGTATCTGGGTGATGTGTGTGTGTGTCTGGGTGATATGTGTGTGTGTCTGGGTGATGTGTGTGTGTGTGTCTGGGTGATGTGTGTGTGTGTCTGGGTGATGTGCGTGTGTGTCTGTGTGATGTGTGTGTGCGTGTCTGGGTGAAGTGTGTGTGTGTCTGGGTGATGTGTGCGTGTGTCTGGGTGATGTGTGTGTCTGTGCGATGTGTGTGTGTGGCTGGATGATGTGTGTGTGTTTCTGGGTGATGTGCGTGTGTGTCTGGGTGATGTGTGCATGTATCTGGGTGATGTGTGTGTTTGTGTTTCTGGGTGATGTGCTTGTGTGTCTGGGTGATGTGTGTGTGTGTCTGGTTGATGTGTGTGTGTGTGTCTGGGTGATGTGTGTGTGAGTGTCTGGGTGATGTGTGTGTGTGTCTGGGTGATGTGTGTGTGTGTGTGTGTATGTGTCTGGGTGATGTGTGTGTGTGTCTGGTTGATGTGTGTGTGTTTGTGTCTAAGTGATGTGTGTGTGTGTATCTGGGTGATGTGCGTGTGTGTGTGTCTGGTTGATGTGTGTGTGTGTGTGATGTCCGGGTGATGTGTGTGTGTGTGTCTGGGTGATGTGTGTGCGTGTGTCTGGGTGATGCGTGCATGTGTGTCTAGGTGATGTGTGTGTGTGTCTGGGTGATGTGTGTCTGTGTGTCTGTGTGATGTGCGTGTGTGTGACTGGTTGATGTGTGTGTGTGTCTTGGTGATGTGTGTGTGTCTGGGTGATTTGTGTGTGTGTGTCAGGGTGATGTGATTAACTGGGTGATGTGTGTGTGTGTCTGGGTGATGTGTGTGTGTGTTTCTGGGTGACATGTGTGTGTGTCTGGGTGATGTGTGTGTGTCTGGGTGATGTGTGTGCATGTGTCTAGGTGATGTGTGTGACTGTGTGTCTGGGTGATGTGTGTGTGTGTCTGTGTGATGGGTGTGTGTGTCTGTGTGATGTGTGTGTGTGCGACTGTGTGATGTGTGTGTCTGGGTGATGTGTGTTTGTGTGTCTGGGTGATGTGTGTCTGGGTGATGTGTGTATCTGGGTGATGTGTGTGTGGGTGTCTGAGTGATGTGTGTCTGTCTGTGTGATGTGTGTGTGGGTGTCTGGTTGATGTGCATGTGTGTCTGGGTGATGTGTTTGTGTGTATCTGGGTGATGTGTGTGTGTGTCTGAGTGATGCGTGTGTGTATCTGGGTGATGTGTGTGTGAGTCTGGGTGATGTGTGTGTGTGTCTGGGTGATGCGCGTGTGTGTCTGGGTGATGTGTGTGTGTCTGGGTGATGTGTGTGTGTGTCTGGGTGATGTCTGTGTGTGTCTGGGTGATGTGTGTGTGTGTCTGTCTGATGTATGTGTGTGTGTGTGTGTGTGTGTGTGTGTCTGGGTGATGTGTGTGTATGTCTGGGTGATGTGCGTGTGTGTGTCTGGGTTATGTATGTGTGTGTCTGGGTGATGTATGTGTGTGTCTGGGTGATGTGTGTGTGTGTCTGGGTGATGTGCGTGTGTGTCTGGGTGATGTGTGTGTGTGTGTCTGTGTGATGTGCGTGTGTGTGACTGGTTGATGTGTGTGTGTGTCTTGGTGATGTGTGTGTGTCTGGGTGATTTGTGTGTGTGTGTCAGGGTGATGTGATTAACTGGGTGATGTGTGTGTGTGTCTGTGTGATGTGTGTGTGTGTTTCTGGGTGACATGTGTGTGTGTCTGGGTGATGTGTGTGTGTCTGGGTGATTTGTGTGTGTGTGTCTGGGTGATGTGTGTGTGTGTGTCTGGATGATTTGTGTGTGTGTGTCTGGGTGATGTGTGTGTGTCTGGGTGATTTGTGTGTGTGTGTCTGGGTGATGTGTGTGTGTGTGTGTCTGGGTGATGTGTGTGTGTGTCTGGGTGATGTGTGTGCATGTGTCTAGGTGATGTGTGTGACTGTGTGTCTGGGTGATGTGTGTGTCTGGGTGATGTGCGTGTTTGTCTGGGTGATGTGTGTGTGTGTCTGGCTGATATGTGTGTGTGTGTCTGGGTGATGTGTGTGTGTGTCTGGGTGATGTGTGTGTGTCTGGGTGATGTGTGTGTGTGTCTGGGTGATGTGTGTGTCTGGGTGATGTGTGTGTGTGTCTGGGTGATGTTTGTGTGTCTGGGTGATTTGTGTGTGTGTCTGGGTGATGTGTGTGTGTCTGGGTGATTTGTGTGTGTGTGTCTGTGTGATGTGTGTGTATGTGTCTGGGTGATGTGTGTCTGTGTCTGGGTGATGTGTGTGTGTGTGTCTGTGTGATGTGTGTGTGTGTCTGGGTGATGTGTGTGCATGTGTCTAGGTGATGTGTGTGACTGTGTGTCTGGGTGATGTGTGTGTCTGGGTGATGTGCGTGTTTGTCTGGGTGATGTGTGTGTGTGTCTGGGTGATGTGTGTGTGTGTCTGGGTGATGTGTGTGCGTGACTGGGCGATGTGTGTGTCTGGGTGATGTGTGTGCGTGACTGGGCGATGTGTGTGTCTGGTTGATGTGTGTGTATGTGTCTGGGAGATGTGTGTGTGAGTGTGTGTCTGGATGATGTGTGTGTGTGTCTGTGTGATGTGTGTGTGTGTGCGACTGTGTGATGTGTGTGTCTGGGTGATGTGTGTTTGTGTGTCTGGGTGATGTGTGTCTGTCTGGGTGATGTGTGTATCTGGGTGATGTGTGTGTGGGTGTCTGAGTGATGTGTTTCTGTCTGGGTGATCTGTGTGTGGGTGTCTGGTTGATGTGCGTGTGTGTCTGGGTGATGTGAGTGTGTGTGTCTGGGTGATGTGTGTGTGCGTCCGGGTGTTGTGTTTGTGTGTATCTGGGTGATGTGTGTGTGTGTCTGGGTGATATGTGTGTGTGTCTGGGTGATGTGTGTGTGTGTGTCTGGGTGATGTGTGTGTGTGTCTGGGTGATGTGCGTGTGTGTCTGTGTGATGTGTGTGTGCGTGTCTGGGTGAAGTGTGTGTGTGTCTGGGTGATGTGTGCGTGTGTCTGGGTGATGTGTGTGTCTGTGCGATGTGTGTGTGTGGCTGGATGATGTGTGTGTGTTTCTGGGTGATGTGCGTGTGTGTCTGGGTGATGTGTGCATGTATCTGGGTGATGTGTGTGTTTGTGTTTCTGGGTGATGTGCTTGTGTGTCTGGGTGATGTGTGTGTGTGTCTGGTTGATGTGTGTGTGTGTGTCTGGGTGATGTGTGTGTGAGTGTCTGGGTGATGTGTGTGTGTGTCTGGGTGATGTGTGTGTGTGTGTGTGTATGTGTCTGGGTGATGTGTGTGTGTGTCTGGTTGATGTGTGTGTGTTTGTGTCTAAGTGATGTGTGTGTGTGTATCTGGGTGATGTGTGTGTGTGTGTGTCTGGTTGATGTGTGTGTGTGTGTGATGTCCGGGTGATGTGTGTGCGTGTGTCTGGGTGATGCGTGCATGTGTGTCTAGGTGATGTGTGTGTGTGTCTGGGTGATGTGTGTCTGTGTGTCTGTGTGATGTGCGTGTGTGTGACTGGTTGATGTGTGTGTGTGTCTTGGTGATGTGTGTGTGTCTGGGTGATTTGTGTGTGTGTGTCAGGGTGATGTGATTAACTGGGTGATGTGTGTGTGTGTCTGGGTGATGTGTGTGTGTGTTTCTGGGTGACATGTGTGTGTGTCTGGGTGATGTGTGTGTGTCTGGGTGATGTGTGTGCATGTGTCTAGGTGATGTGTGTGACTGTGTGTCTGGGTGATGTGTGTGTGTGTCTGTGTGATGTGTGTGTGTGTCTGTGTGATGTGTGTGTGTGCGACTGTGTGATGTGTGTGTCTGGGTGATGTGTGTTTGTGTGTCTGGGTGATGTGTGTCTGGGTGATGTGTGTATCTGGGTGATGTGTGTGTGGGTGTCTGAGTGATGTGTGTCTGTCTGGGTGATGTGTGTGTGGGTGTCTGGTTGATGTGCATGTGTGTCTGGGTGATGTGTTTGTGTGTATCTGGGTGATGTGTGTGTGTGTCTGAGTGATGCGTGTGTGTATCTGGGTGATGTGTGTGTGAGTCTGGGTGATGTGTGTGTGTGTCTGGGTGATGCGCGTGTGTGTCTGGGTGATGTGTGTGTGTCTGGGTGATGTGTGTGTGTGTCTGGGTGATGTCTGTGTGTGTCTGGGTGATGTGTGTGTGTGTCTGTCTGATGTATGTGTGTGTGTGTGTGTGTGTGTGTGTCTGGGTGATGTGTGTGTATGTCTGGGTGATGTGCGTGTGTGTGTCTGGGTTATGTATGTGTGTGTCTGGGTGATGTATGTGTGTGTCTGGGTGATGTGTGTGTGTGTCTGGGTGATGTGCGTGTGTGTCTGGGTGATGTGTGTGTGTGTGTCTGCGTGATGTGCGTGTGTGTGACTGGTTGATGTGTGTGTGTGTCTTGGTGATGTGTGTGTGTCTGGGTGATTTGTGTGTGTGTGTCAGGGTGATGTGATTAACTGGGTGATGTGTGTGTGTGTCTGGGTGATGTGTGTATGTGTTTCTGGGTGACATGTGTGTGTGTCTGGGTGATGTGTGTGTGTCTGGGTGATTTGTGTGTGTGTGTCTGGGTGATGTGTGTGTGTGTGTCTGGATGATTTGTGTGTGTGTGTCTGGGTGATGTGTGTGTGTCTGGGTGATTTGTGTGTGTGTGTCTGGGTGATGTGTGTGTGTGTGTGTCTGGGTGATGTGTGTGTGTGTCTGGGTGATGTGTGTGCATGTGTCTAGGTGATGTGTGTGACTGTGTGTCTGGGTGATGTGTGTGTCTGGGTGATGTGCGTGTTTGTCTGGGTGATGTGTGTGTGTGTCTGGCTGATATGTGTGTGTGTGTCTGGGTGATGTGTGTGTGTGTCTGGGTGATGTGTGTGTGTCTGGGTGATGTGTGTGTGTGTCTGGGTGATGTGTGTGTCTGGGTGATGTGTGTGTGTGTCTGGGTGATGTTTGTGTGTCTGGGTGATTTGTGTGTGTGTCTGGGTGATGTGTGTGTGTCTGGGTGATTTGTGTGTGTGTGTCTGTGTGATGTGTGTGTATGTGTCTGGGTGATGTGTGTCTGTGTCTGGGTGATGTGTGTGTGTGTGTCTGTGTGATGTGTGTGTGTGTCTGGGTGATGTGTGTGCATGTGTCTAGGTGATGTGTGTGACTGTGTGTCTGGGTGATGTGTGTGTCTGGGTGATGTGCGTGTTTGTCTGGGTGATGTGTGTGTGTGTCTGGGTGTTATGTGTGTGTGTCTGGGTGATGTGTGTGCGTGACTGGGCGATGTGTGTGTCTGGGTGATGTGTGTGCGTGACTGGGCGATGTGTGTGTCTGGTTGATGTGTGTGTATGTGTCTGGGAGATGTGTGTGTGTGTGTGTGTGTGTGAGTGTGTGTCTGGATGATGTGTGTGTGTGTCTGTGTGATGTGTGTGTGTGTGCGACTGTGTGATGTGTGTGTCTGGGTGATGTGTGTTTGTGTGTCTGGGTGATGTGTGTCTGTCTGGGTGATGTGTGTATCTGGGTGATGTGTGTGTGGGTGTCTGAGTGATGTGTTTCTGTCTGGGTGATCTGTGTGTGGGTGTCTGGTTGATGTGCGTGTGTGTCTGGGTGATGTGAGTGTGTGTGTCTGGGTGATGTGTATGTGCGTCCGGGTGTTGTGTTTGTGTGTATCTGGGTGATGTGTGTGTGTGTCTGGGTGATATGTGTGTGTGTCTGGGTGATGTGTGTGTGTGTGTCTGGGTGATGTGTGTGTGTGTCTGGGTGATGTGCGTGTGTGTCTGTGTGATGTGTGTGTGCGTGTCTGGGTGAAGTGTGTGTGTGTCTGGGTGATGTGTGCGTGTGTCTGGGTGATGTGTGTGTCTGTGCGATGTGTGTGTGTGGCTGGATGATGTGTGTGTGTTTCTGGGTGATGTGCGTGTGTGTCTGGGTGATGTGTGCATGTATCTGGGTGATGTGTGTGTTTGTGTTTCTGGGTGATGTGCTTGTGTGTCTGGGTGATGTGTGTGTGTGTCTGGTTGATGTGTGTGTGTGTGTCTGGGTGATGTGTGTGTGAGTGTCTGGGTGATGTGTGTGTGTGTCTGGGTGATGTGTGTGTGTGTGTGTGTATGTGTCTGGGTGATGTGTGTGTGTGTCTGGTTGATGTGTGTGTGTTTGTGTCTAAGTGATGTGTGTGTGTGTATCTGGGTGATGTGCGTGTGTGTGTGTCTGGTTGATGTGTGTGTGTGTGTGATGTCCGGGTGATGTGTGTGTGTGTGTCTGGGTGATGTGTGTGCGTGTGTCTGGGTGATGCGTGCATGTGTGTCTAGGTGATGTGTGTGTGTGTCTGGGTGATGTGTGTCTGTGTGTCTGTGTGATGTGCGTGTGTGTGACTGGTTGATGTGTGTGTGTGTCTTGGTGATGTGTGTGTGTCTGGGTGATTTGTGTGTGTGTGTCAGGGTGATGTGATTAACTGGGTGATGTGTGTGTGTGTCTGGGTGATGTGTGTGTGTGTTTCTGGGTGACATGTGTGTGTGTCTGGGTGATGTGTGTGTGTCTGGGTGATGTGTGTGCATGTGTCTAGGTGATGTGTGTGACTGTGTGTCTGGGTGATGTGTGTGTGTGTCTGTGTGATGGGTGTGTGTGTCTGTGTGATGTGTGTGTGTGCGACTGTGTGATGTGTGTGTCTGGGTGATGTGTGTTTGTGTGTCTGGGTGATGTGTGTCTGGGTGATGTGTGTATCTGGGTGATGTGTGTGTGGGTGTCTGAGTGATGTGTGTCTGTCTGGGTGATGTGTGTGTGGGTGTCTGGTTGATGTGCATGTGTGTCTGGGTGATGTGTTTGTGTGTATCTGGGTGATGTGTGTGTGTGTCTGAGTGATGCGTGTGTGTATCTGGGTGATGTGTGTGTGAGTCTGGGTGATGTGTGTGTGTGTCTGGGTGATGCGCGTGTGTGTCTGGGTGATGTGTGTGTGTCTGGGTGATGTGTGTGTGTGTCTGGGTGATGTCTGTGTGTATCTGGGTGATGTGTGTGTGTGTCTGTCTGATGTATGTGTGTGTGTGTGTGTGTGTGTGTGTCTGGGTGATGTGTGTGTATGTCTGGGTGATGTGCGTGTGTGTGTCTGGGTTATGTATGTGTGTGTCTGGGTGATGTATGTGTGTGTCTGGGTGATGTGTGTGTGTGTCTGGGTGATGTGCGTGTGTGTCTGGGTGATGTGTGTGTGTGTGTCTGTGTGATGTGCGTGTGTGTGACTGGTTGATGTGTGTGTGTGTCTTGGTGATGTGTGTGTGTCTGGGTGATTTGTGTGTGTGTGTCAGGGTGATGTGATTAACTGGGTGATGTGTGTGTGTGTCTGTGTGATGTGTGTGTGTGTTTCTGGGTGACATGTGTGTGTGTCTGGGTGATGTGTGTGTGTCTGGGTGATTTGTGTGTGTGTGTCTGGGTGATGTGTGTGTGTGTGTCTGGATGATTTGTGTGTGTGTGTCTGGGTGATGTGTGTGTGTCTGGGTGATTTGTGTGTGTGTGTCTGGGTGATGTGTGTGTGTGTGTGTCTGGGTGATGTGTGTGTGTGTCTGGGTGATGTGTGTGCATGTGTCTAGGTGATGTGTGTGACTGTGTGTCTGGGTGATGTGTGTGTCTGGGTGATGTGCGTGTTTGTCTGGGTGATGTGTGTGTGTGTCTGGCTGATATGTGTGTGTGTGTCTGGGTGATGTGTGTGTGTGTCTGGGTGATGTGTGTGTGTCTGGGTGATGTGTGTGTGTGTCTGGGTGATGTGTGTGTCTGGGTGATGTGTGTGTGTGTCTGGGTGATGTTTGTGTGTCTGGGTGATTTGTGTGTGTGTCTGGGTGATGTGTGTGTGTCTGGGTGATTTGTGTGTGTGTGTCTGTGTGATGTGTGTGTATGTGTCTGGGTGATGTGTGTCTGTGTCTGGGTGATGTGTGTGTGTGTGTCTGTGTGATGTGTGTGTGTGTCTGGGTGATGTGTGTGCATGTGTCTAGGTGATGTGTGTGACTGTGTGTCTGGGTGATGTGTGTGTCTGGGTGATGTGCGTGTTTGTCTGGGTGATGTGTGTGTGTGTCTGGGTGATGTGTGTGTGTGTCTGGGTGATGTGTGTGCGTGACTGGGCGATGTGTGTGTCTGGGTGATGTGTGTGCGTGACTGGGCGATGTGTGTGTCTGGTTGATGTGTGTGTATGTGTCTGGGAGATGTGTGTGTGAGTGTGTGTCTGGATGATGTGTGTGTGTGTCTGTGTGATGTGTGTGTGTGTGCGACTGTGTGATGTGTGTGTCTGGGTGATGTGTGTTTGTGTGTCTGGGTGATGTGTGTCTGTCTGGGTGATGTGTGTATCTGGGTGATGTGTGTGTGGGTGTCTGAGTGATGTGTTTCTGTCTGGGTGATCTGTGTGTGGGTGTCTGGTTGATGTGCGTGTGTGTCTGGGTGATGTGAGTGTGTGTGTCTGGGTGATGTGTGTGTGCGTCCGGGTGTTGTGTTTGTGTGTATCTGGGTGATGTGTGTGTGTGTCTGGGTGATATGTGTGTGTGTCTGGGTGATGTGTGTGTGTGTGTCTGGGTGATGTGTGTGTGTGTCTGGGTGATGTGCGTGTGTGTCTGTGTGATGTGTGTGTGCGTGTCTGGGTGAAGTGTGTGTGTGTCTGGGTGATGTGTGCGTGTGTCTGGGTGATGTGTGTGTCTGTGCGATGTGTGTGTGTGGCTGGATGATGTGTGTGTGTTTCTGGGTGATGTGCGTGTGTGTCTGGGTGATGTGTGCATGTATCTGGGTGATGTGTGTGTTTGTGTTTCTGGGTGATGTGCTTGTGTGTCTGGGTGATGTGTGTGTGTGTCTGGTTGATGTGTGTGTGTGTGTCTGGGTGATGTGTGTGTGAGTGTCTGGGTGATGTGTGTGTGTGTCTGGGTGATGTGTGTGTGTGTGTGTGTATGTGTCTGGGTGATGTGTGTGTGTGTCTGGTTGATGTGTGTGTGTTTGTGTCTAAGTGATGTGTGTGTGTGTATCTGGGTGATGTGTGTGTGTGTGTGTCTGGTTGATGTGTGTGTGTGTGTGATGTCCGGGTGATGTGTGTGCGTGTGTCTGGGTGATGCGTGCATGTGTGTCTAGGTGATGTGTGTGTGTGTCTGGGTGATGTGTGTCTGTGTGTCTGTGTGATGTGCGTGTGTGTGACTGGTTGATGTGTGTGTGTGTCTTGGTGATGTGTGTGTGTCTGGGTGATTTGTGTGTGTGTGTCAGGGTGATGTGATTAACTGGGTGATGTGTGTGTGTGTCTGGGTGATGTGTGTGTGTGTTTCTGGGTGACATGTGTGTGTGTCTGGGTGATGTGTGTGTGTCTGGGTGATGTGTGTGCATGTGTCTAGGTGATGTGTGTGACTGTGTGTCTGGGTGATGTGTGTGTGTGTCTGTGTGATGTGTGTGTGTGTCTGTGTGATGTGTGTGTGTGCGACTGTGTGATGTGTGTGTCTGGGTGATGTGTGTTTGTGTGTCTGGGTGATGTGTGTCTGGGTGATGTGTGTATCTGGGTGATGTGTGTGTGGGTGTCTGAGTGATGTGTGTCTGTCTGGGTGATGTGTGTGTGGGTGTCTGGTTGATGTGCATGTGTGTCTGGGTGATGTGTTTGTGTGTATCTGGGTGATGTGTGTGTGTGTCTGAGTGATGCGTGTGTGTATCTGGGTGATGTGTGTGTGAGTCTGGGTGATGTGTGTGTGTGTCTGGGTGATGCGCGTGTGTGTCTGGGTGATGTGTGTGTGTCTGGGTGATGTGTGTGTGTGTCTGGGTGATGTCTGTGTGTGTCTGGGTGATGTGTGTGTGTGTCTGTCTGATGTATGTGTGTGTGTGTGTGTGTGTGTGTGTGTGTCTGGGTGATGTGTGTGTATGTCTGGGTGATGTGCGTGTGTGTGTCTGGGTTATGTATGTGTGTGTCTGGGTGATGTATGTGTGTGTCTGGGTGATGTGTGTGTGTGTCTGGGTGATGTGCGTGTGTGTCTGGGTGATGTGTGTGTGTGTGTCTGCGTGATGTGCGTGTGTGTGACTGGTTGATGTGTGTGTGTGTCTTGGTGATGTGTGTGTGTCTGGGTGATTTGTGTGTGTGTGTCAGGGTGATGTGATTAACTGGGTGATGTGTGTGTGTGTCTGGGTGATGTGTGTATGTGTTTCTGGGTGACATGTGTGTGTGTCTGGGTGATGTGTGTGTGTCTGGGTGATTTGTGTGTGTGTGTCTGGGTGATGTGTGTGTGTGTGTCTGGATGATTTGTGTGTGTGTGTCTGGGTGATGTGTGTGTGTCTGGGTGATTTGTGTGTGTGTGTCTGGGTGATGTGTGTGTGTGTGTGTCTGGGTGATGTGTGTGTGTGTCTGGGTGATGTGTGTGCATGTGTCTAGGTGATGTGTGTGACTGTGTGTCTGGGTGATGTGTGTGTCTGGGTGATGTGCGTGTTTGTCTGGGTGATGTGTGTGTGTGTCTGGCTGATATGTGTGTGTGTGTCTGGGTGATGTGTGTGTGTGTCTGGGTGATGTGTGTGTGTCTGGGTGATGTGTGTGTGTGTCTGGGTGATGTGTGTGTCTGGGTGATGTGTGTGTGTGTCTGGGTGATGTTTGTGTGTCTGGGTGATTTGTGTGTGTGTCTGGGTGATGTGTGTGTGTCTGGGTGATTTGTGTGTGTGTGTCTGTGTGATGTGTGTGTATGTGTCTGGGTGATGTGTGTCTGTGTCTGGGTGATGTGTGTGTGTGTGTCTGTGTGATGTGTGTGTGTGTCTGGGTGATGTGTGTGCATGTGTCTAGGTGATGTGTGTGACTGTGTGTCTGGGTGATGTGTGTGTCTGGGTGATGTGCGTGTTTGTCTGGGTGATGTGTGTGTGTGTCTGGGTGTTATGTGTGTGTGTCTGGGTGATGTGTGTGCGTGACTGGGCGATGTGTGTGTCTGGGTGATGTGTGTGCGTGACTGGGCGATGTGTGTGTCTGGTTGATGTGTGTGTATGTGTCTGGGAGATGTGTGTGTGTGTGTGTGTGTGTGAGTGTGTGTCTGGATGATGTGTGTGTGTGTCTGTGTGATGTGTGTGTGTGTGCGACTGTGTGATGTGTGTGTCTGGGTGATGTGTGTTTGTGTGTCTGGGTGATGTGTGTCTGTCTGGGTGATGTGTGTATCTGGGTGATGTGTGTGTGGGTGTCTGAGTGATGTGTTTCTGTCTGGGTGATCTGTGTGTGGGTGTCTGGTTGATGTGCGTGTGTGTCTGGGTGATGTGAGTGTGTGTGTCTGGGTGATGTGTATGTGCGTCCGGGTGTTGTGTTTGTGTGTATCTGGGTGATGTGTGTGTGTGTCTGGGTGATATGTGTGTGTGTCTGGGTGATGTGTGTGTGTGTGTCTGGGTGATGTGTGTGTGTGTCTGGGTGATGTGCGTGTGTGTCTGTGTGATGTGTGTGTGCGTGTCTGGGTGAAGTGTGTGTGTGTCTGGGTGATGTGTGCGTGTGTCTGGGTGATGTGTGTGTCTGTGCGATGTGTGTGTGTGGCTGGATGATGTGTGTGTGTTTCTGGGTGATGTGCGTGTGTGTCTGGGTGATGTGTGCATGTATCTGGGTGATGTGTGTGTTTGTGTTTCTGGGTGATGTGCTTGTGTGTCTGGGTGATGTGTGTGTGTGTCTGGTTGATGTGTGTGTGTGTGTCTGGGTGATGTGTGTGTGAGTGTCTGGGTGATGTGTGTGTGTGTCTGGGTGATGTGTGTGTGTGTGTGTGTATGTGTCTGGGTGATGTGTGTGTGTGTCTGGTTGATGTGTGTGTGTTTGTGTCTAAGTGATGTGTGTGTGTGTATCTGGGTGATGTGCGTGTGTGTGTGTCTGGTTGATGTGTGTGTGTGTGTGATGTCCGGGTGATGTGTGTGTGTGTGTCTGGGTGATGTGTGTGCGTGTGTCTGGGTGATGCGTGCATGTGTGTCTAGGTGATGTGTGTGTGTGTCTGGGTGATGTGTGTCTGTGTGTCTGTGTGATGTGCGTGTGTGTGACTGGTTGATGTGTGTGTGTGTCTTGGTGATGTGTGTGTGTCTGGGTGATTTGTGTGTGTGTGTCAGGGTGATGTGATTAACTGGGTGATGTGTGTGTGTGTCTGGGTGATGTGTGTGTGTGTTTCTGGGTGACATGTGTGTGTGTCTGGGTGATGTGTGTGTGTCTGGGTGATGTGTGTGCATGTGTCTAGGTGATGTGTGTGACTGTGTGTCTGGGTGATGTGTGTGTGTGTCTGTGTGATGGGTGTGTGTGTCTGTGTGATGTGTGTGTGTGCGACTGTGTGATGTGTGTGTCTGGGTGATGTGTGTTTGTGTGTCTGGGTGATGTGTGTCTGGGTGATGTGTGTATCTGGGTGATGTGTGTGTGGGTGTCTGAGTGATGTGTGTCTGTCTGGGTGATGTGTGTGTGGGTGTCTGGTTGATGTGCATGTGTGTCTGGGTGATGTGTTTGTGTGTATCTGGGTGATGTGTGTGTGTGTCTGAGTGATGCGTGTGTGTATCTGGGTGATGTGTGTGTGAGTCTGGGTGATGTGTGTGTGTGTCTGGGTGATGCGCGTGTGTGTCTGGGTGATGTGTGTGTGTCTGGGTGATGTGTGTGTGTGTCTGGGTGATGTCTGTGTGTATCTGGGTGATGTGTGTGTGTGTCTGTCTGATGTATGTGTGTGTGTGTGTGTGTGTGTGTGTCTGGGTGATGTGTGTGTATGTCTGGGTGATGTGCGTGTGTGTGTCTGGGTTATGTATGTGTGTGTCTGGGTGATGTATGTGTGTGTCTGGGTGATGTGTGTGTGTGTCTGGGTGATGTGTGTGTGTGTCTGGGTGATGTGCGTGTGTGTCTGGGTGATGTGTGTGTGTGTGTCTGTGTGATGTGCGTGTGTGTGACTGGTTGATGTGTGTGTGTGTCTTGGTGATGTGTGTGTGTCTGGGTGATTTGTGTGTGTGTGTCAGGGTGATGTGATTAACTGGGTGATGTGTGTGTGTGTCTGGGTGATGTGTGTGTGTGTTTCTGGGTGACATGTGTGTGTGTCTGGGTGATGTGTGTGTGTCTGGGTGATGTGTGTGTGTGTGTCTGGATGATTTGTGTGTGTGTGTCTGGGTGATGTGTGTGTGTCTGGGTGATTTGTGTGTGTGTGTCTGGGTGATGTGTGTGTGTGTGTGTCTGGGTGATGTGTGTGTGTGTCTGGGTGATGTGTGTGCATGTGTCTAGGTGATGTGTGTGACTGTGTGTCTGGGTGAATTGTGTGTCTGGGTGATGTGCGTGTTTGTCTGGGTGATGTGTGTGTGTGTCTGGCTGATATGTGTGTGTGTGTCTGGGTGATGTGTGTGTGTCTGGGTGATGTGTGTGTGTGTCTGGGTGATGTGTGTGTCTGGGTGATGTGTGTGTGTGTCTGGGTGATGTTTGTGTGTCTGGGTGATTTGTGTGTGTGTCTGGGTGATGTGTGTGTGTCTGGGTGATTTGTGTGTGTGTGTCTGTGTGATGTGTGTGTATGTGTCTGGGTGATGTGTGTCTGTGTCTGGGTGATGTGTGTGTGTGTGTCTGTGTGATGTGTGTGTGTGTCTGGGTGATGTGTGTGCATGTGTCTAGGTGATGTGTGTGACTGTGTGTCTGGGTGATGTGTGTGTCTGGGTGATGTGCGTGTTTGTCTGAGTGATGTGTGTGTGTGTCTGGGTGATGTGCGTGTGTGTCTGTGTGATGTGTGTGTGCGTGTCTGGGTGAAGTGTGTGTGTGTCTGGGTGATGTGTGCGTGTGTCTGGGTGATGTGTGTGTCTGTGCGATGTGTGTGTGTGGCTGGATGATGTGTGTGTGTTTCTGGGTGATGTGCGTGTGTGTCTGGGTGATGTGTGCATGTATCTGGGTGATGTGTGTGTTTGTGTTTCTGGGTGATGTGCTTGTGTGTCTGGGTGATGTGTGTGTGTGTCTGGTTGATGTGTGTGTGTGTGTCTGGGTGATGTGTGTGTGAGTGTCTGGGTGATGTGTGTGTGTGTCTGGGTGATGTGTGTGTGTGTGTGTGTATGTGTCTGGGTGATGTGTGTGTGTGTCTGGTTGATGTGTGTGTGTTTGTGTCTAAGTGATGTGTGTGTGTGTATCTGGGTGATGTGCGTGTGTGTGTGTCTGGTTGATGTGTGTGTGTGTGTGATGTCCGGGTGATGTGTGTGTGTGTGTCTGGGTGATGTGTGTGCGTGTGTCTGGGTGATGCGTGCATGTGTGTCTAGGTGATGTGTGTGTGTGTCTGGGTGATGTGTGTCTGTGTGTCTGTGTGATGTGCGTGTGTGTGACTGGTTGATGTGTGTGTGTGTCTTGGTGATGTGTGTGTGTCTGGGTGATTTGTGTGTGTGTGTCAGGGTGATGTGATTAACTGGGTGATGTGTGTGTGTGTCTGGGTGATGTGTGTGTGTGTTTCTGGGTGACATGTGTGTGTGTCTGGGTGATGTGTGTGTGTCTGGGTGATGTGTGTGCATGTGTCTAGGTGATGTGTGTGACTGTGTGTCTGGGTGATGTGTGTGTGTGTCTGTGTGATGGGTGTGTGTGTCTGTGTGATGTGTGTGTGTGCGACTGTGTGATGTGTGTGTCTGGGTGATGTGTGTTTGTGTGTCTGGGTGATGTGTGTCTGGGTGATGTGTGTATCTGGGTGATGTGTGTGTGGGTGTCTGAGTGATGTGTGTCTGTCTGGGTGATGTGTGTGTGGGTGTCTGGTTGATGTGCATGTGTGTCTGGGTGATGTGTTTGTGTGTATCTGGGTGATGTGTGTGTGTGTCTGAGTGATGCGTGTGTATATCTGGGTGATGTGTGTGTGAGTCTGGGTGATGTGTGTGTGTGTCTGGGTGATGCGCGTGTGTGTCTGGGTGATGTGTGTGTGTCTGGGTGATGTGTGTGTGTGTCTGGGTGATGTCTGTGTGTATCTGGGTGATGTGTGTGTGTGTCTGTCTGATGTATGTGTGTGTGTGTGTGTGTGTGTGTGTCTGGGTGATGTGTGTGTATGTCTGGGTGATGTGCGTGTGTGTGTCTGGGTTATGAATGTGTGTGTCTGGGTGATGTATGTGTGTGTCTGGGTGATGTGTGTGTGTGTCTGGGTGATGTGCGTGTGTGTCTGGGTGATTTGTGTGTGTGTGTCAGGGTGATGTGATTAACTGGGTGATGTGTGTGTGTGTCTGGGTGATGTGTGTGTGTGTTTCTGGGTGACATGTGTGTGTGTCTGGGTGATGTGTGTGTGTCTGGGTGATGTGTGTGTGTCTGGGTGATGTGTGTGTGTGTGTCTGGATGATTTGTGTGTGTGTGTCTGGGTGATGTGTGTGTGTCTGGGTGATTTGTGTGTGTGTGTCTGGGTGATGTGTGTGTGTGTGTGTCTGGGTGATGTGTGTGTGTGTCTGGGTGATGTGTGTGCATGTGTCTAGGTGATGTGTGTGACTGTGTGTCTGGGTGAATTGTGTGTCTGGGTGATGTGCGTGTTTGTCTGGGTGATGTGTGTGTGTGTCTGGCTGATATGTGTGTGTGTGTCTGGGTGATGTGTGTGTGTGTCTGGGTGATGTGTGTGTGTCTGGGTGATGTGTGTGTGTGTCTGGGTGATGTGTGTGTCTGGGTGATGTGTGTGTGTGTGTCTGGGTGATGTTTGTGTGTCTGGGTGATTTGTGTGTGTGTCTGGGTGATGTGTGTGTGTCTGGGTGATTTGTGTGTGTGTGTCTGTGTGATGTGTGTGTATGTGTCTGGGTGATGTGTGTCTGTGTCTGGGTGATGTGTGTGTGTGTGTCTGTGTGATGTGTGTGTGTGTCTGGGTGATGTGTGTGCATGTGTCTAGGTGATGTGTGTGACTGTGTGTCTGGGTGATGTGTGTGTCTGGGTGATGTGCGTGTTTGTCTGGGTGATGTGTGTGTGTGTCTGGGTGATGTGTGTGTGTGTCTGGGTGATGTGTGTGCGTGACTGGGCGATGTGTGTGTCTGGGTGATGTGTGTGCGTGACTGGGCGATGTGTGTGTCTGGTTGATGTGTGTGTATGTGTCTGGGAGATGTGTGTGTGTGTGTGTGTGTGTGAGTGTGTGTCTGGATGATGTGTGTGTGTGTCTGTGTGATGTGTGTGTGTGTGCGACTGTGTGATGTGTGTGTCTGGGTGATGTGTGTTTGTGTGTCTGGGTGATGTGTGTCTGTCTGGGTGATGTGTGTATCTGGGTGATGTGTGTGTGGGTGTCTGAGTGATGTGTTTCTGTCTGGGTGATCTGTGTGTGGGTGTCTGGTTGATGTGCGTGTGTGTCTGGGTGATGTGAGTGTGTGTGTCTGGGTGATGTGTGTGTGCGTCCGGGTGTTGTGTTTGTGTGTATCTGGGTGATGTGTGTGTGTGTCTGGGTGATATGTGTGTGTGTCTGGGTGATGTGTGTGTGTGTGTCTGGGTGATGTGTGTGTGTGTCTGGGTGATGTGCGTGTGTGTCTGTGTGATGTGTGTGTGCGTGTCTGGGTGAAGTGTGTGTGTGTCTGGGTGATGTGTGCGTGTGTCTGGGTGATGTGTGTGTCTGTGCGATGTGTGTGTGTGGCTGGATGATGTGTGTGTGTTTCTGGGTGATGTGCGTGTGTGTCTGGGTGATGTGTGCATGTATCTGGGTGATGTGTGTGTTTGTGTTTCTGGGTGATGTGCTTGTGTGTCTGGGTGATGTGTGTGTGTGTCTGGTTGATGTGTGTGTGTGTGTCTGGGTGATGTGTGTGTGAGTGTCTGGGTGATGTGTGTGTGTGTCTGGGTGATGTGTGTGTGTGTGTGTGTATGTGTCTGGGTGATGTGTGTGTGTGTCTGGTTGATGTGTGTGTGTTTGTGTCTAAGTGATGTGTGTGTGTGTATCTGGGTGATGTGCGTGTGTGTGTGTCTGGTTGATGTGTGTGTGTGTGTGATGTCCGGGTGATGTGTGTGTGTGTGTCTGGGTGATGTGTGTGCGTGTGTCTGGGTGATGCGTGCATGTGTGTCTAGGTGATGTGTGTGTGTGTCTGGGTGATGTGTGTCTGTGTGTCTGTGTGATGTGCGTGTGTGTGACTGGTTGATGTGTGTGTGTGTCTTGGTGATGTGTGTGTGTCTGGGTGATTTGTGTGTGTGTGTCAGGGTGATGTGGTTAACTGGGTGATGTGTGTGTGTGTCTGGGTGATGTGTGTGTGTGTTTCTGGGTGACATGTGTGTGTGTCTGGGTGATGTGTGTGTGTCTGGGTGATGTGTGTGCATGTGTCTAGGTGATGTGTGTGACTGTGTGTCTGGGTGATGTGTGTGTGTGTCTGTGTGATGTGTGTGTGTGTCTGTGTGATGTGTGTGTGTGCGACTGTGTGATGTGTGTGTCTGGGTGATGTGTGTTTGTGTGTCTGGGTGATGTGTGTCTGGGTGATGTGTGTATCTGGGTGATGTGTGTGTGGGTGTCTGAGTGATGTGTGTCTGTCTGTGTGATGTGTGTGTGGGTGTCTGGTTGATGTGCATGTGTGTCTGGGTGATGTGTTTGTGTGTATCTGGGTGATGTGTGTGTGTGTCTGAGTGATGCGTGTGTGTATCTGGGTGATGTGTGTGTGAGTCTGGGTGATGTGTGTGTGTGTCTGGGTGATGCGCGTGTGTGTCTGGGTGATGTGTGTGTGTCTGGGTGATGTGTGTGTGTGTCTGGGTGATGTCTGTGTGTGTCTGGGTGATGTGTGTGTGTGTCTGTCTGATGTATGTGTGTGTGTGTGTGTGTGTGTGTGTGTGTGTCTGGGTGATGTGTGTGTATGTCTGGGTGATGTGCGTGTGTGTGTCTGGGTTATGTATGTGTGTGTCTGGGTGATGTATGTGTGTGTCTGGGTGATGTGTGTGTGTGTCTGGGTGATGTGCGTGTGTGTCTGGGTGATGTGTGTGTGTGTGTCTGCGTGATGTGCGTGTGTGTGACTGGTTGATGTGTGTGTGTGTCTTGGTGATGTGTGTGTGTCTGGGTGATTTGTGTGTGTGTCAGGGTGATGTGATTAACTGGGTGATGTGTGTGTGTGTCTGGGTGATGTGTGTGTGTGTTTCTGGGTGACATGTGTGTGTGTCTGGGTGATGTGTGTGTGTCTGGGTGATTTGTGTGTGTGTGTCTGGGTGATGTGTGTGTGTGTGTCTGGATGATTTGTGTGTGTGTGTCTGGGTGATGTGTGTGTGTCTGGGTGATTTGTGTGTGTGTGTCTGGGTGATGTGTGTGTGTGTGTGTCTGGGTGATGTGTGTGTGTGTCTGGGTGATGTGTGTGCATGTGTCTAGGTGATGTGTGTGACTGTGTGTCTGGGTGATGTGTGTGTCTGGGTGATGTGCGTGTTTGTCTGGGTGATGTGTGTGTGTGTCTGGCTGATATGTGTGTGTGTGTCTGGGTGATGTGTGTGTGTGTCTGGGTGATGTGTGTGTCTGGGTGATGTGTGTGTGTGTCTGGGTGATGTGTGTGTCTGGGTGATGTGTGTGTGTGTCTGGGTGATGTTTGTGTGTCTGGGTGATTTGTGTGTGTGTGTCTGTGTGATGTGTGTGTATGTGTCTGGGTGATGTGTGTCTGTGTCTGGGTGATGTGTGTGTGCGTGTCTGTGTGATGTGTGTGTGTGTCTGGGTGATGTGTGTGCATGTGTCTAGGTGATGTGTGTGACTGTGTGTCTGGGTGATGTGTGTGTCTGGGTGATGTGCGTGTTTGTCTGGGTGATGTGTGTGTGTGTCTGGGTGTTATGTGTGTGTGTCTGGGTGATGTGTGTGCGTGACTGGGCGATGTGTGTGTCTGGGTGATGTGTGTGCGTGACTGGGCGATGTGTGTGTCTGGTTGATGTGTGTGTATGTGTCTGGGAGATGTGTGTGTGTGTGTGTGTGTGTGAGTGTGTGTCTGGATGATGTGTGTGTGTGTCTGTGTGATGTGTGTGTGTGTGCGACTGTGTGATGTGTGTGTCTGGGTGATGTGTGTTTGTGTGTCTGGGTGATGTGTGTCTGTCTGGGTGATGTGTGTATCTGGGTGATGTGTGTGTGGGTGTCTGAGTGATGTGTTTCTGTCTGGGTGATCTGTGTGTGGGTGTCTGGTTGATGTGCGTGTGTGTCTGGGTGATGTGAGTGTGTGTGTCTGGGTGATGTGTGTATGCGTCCGGGTGTTGTGTTTGTGTGTATCTGGGTGATGTGTGTGTGTGTCTGGGTGATATGTGTGTGTGTCTGGGTGATGTGTGTGTGTGTGTCTGGGTGATGTGTGTGTGTGTCTGGGTGATGTGCGTGTGTGTCTGTGTGATGTGTGTGTGCGTGTCTGGGTGAAGTGTGTGTGTGTCTGGGTGATGTGTGCGTGTGTCTGGGTGATGTGTGTGTCTGTGCGATGTGTGTGTGTGGCTGGATGATGTGTGTGTGTTTCTGGGTGATGTGCGTGTGTGTCTGGGTGATGTGTGCATGTATCTGGGTGATGTGTGTGTTTGTGTTTCTGGGTGATGTGCTTGTGTGTCTGGGTGATGTGTGTGTGTGTCTGGTTGATGTGTGTGTGTGTGTCTGGGTGATGTGTGTGTGAGTGTCTGGGTGATGTGTGTGTGTGTCTGGGTGATGTGTGTGTGTGTGTGTGTGTATGTGTCTGGGTGATGTGTGTGTGTGTCTGGTTGATGTGTGTGTGTTTGTGTCTAAGTGATGTGTGTGTGTGTATCTGGGTGATGTGCGTGTGTGTGTGTCTGGTTGATGTGTGTGTGTGTGTGATGTCCGGGTGATGTGTGTGTGTGTGTCTGGGTGATGTGTGTGCGTGTGTCTGGGTGATGCGTGCATGTGTGTCTAGGTGATGTGTGTGTGTGTCTGGGTGATGTGTGTCTGTGTGTCTGTGTGATGTGCGTGTGTGTGACTGGTTGATGTGTGTGTGTGTCTTGGTGATGTGTGTGTGTCTGGGTGATTTGTGTGTGTGTGTCAGGGTGATGTGATTAACTGGGTGATGTGTGTGTGTGTCTGGGTGATGTGTGTGTGTGTTTCTGGGTGACATGTGTGTGTGTCTGGGTGATGTGTGTGTGTCTGGGTGATGTGTGTGCATGTGTCTAGGTGATGTGTGTGACTGTGTGTCTGGGTGATGTGTGTGTGTGTCTGTGTGATGGGTGTGTGTGTCTGTGTGATGTGTGTGTGTGCGACTGTGTGATGTGTGTGTCTGGGTGATGTGTGTTTGTGTGTCTGGGTGATGTGTGTCTGGGTGATGTGTGTATCTGGGTGATGTGTGTGTGGGTGTCTGAGTGATGTGTGTCTGTCTGGGTGATGTGTGTGTGGGTGTCTGGTTGATGTGCATGTGTGTCTGGGTGATGTGTTTGTGTGTATCTGGGTGATGTGTGTGTGTGTCTGAGTGATGCGTGTGTGTATCTGGGTGATGTGTGTGTGAGTCTGGGTGATGTGTGTGTGTGTCTGGGTGATGCGCGTGTGTGTCTGGGTGATGTGTGTGTGTCTGGGTGATGTGTGTGTGTGTCTGGGTGATGTCTGTGTGTATCTGGGTGATGTGTGTGTGTGTCTGTCTGATGTATGTGTGTGTGTGTGTGTGTGTGTGTGTCTGGGTGATGTGTGTGTATGTCTGGGTGATGTGCGTGTGTGTGTCTGGGTTATGTATGTGTGTGTCTGGGTGATGTATGTGTGTGTCTGGGTGATGTGTGTGTGTGTCTGGGTGATGTGCGTGTGTGTCTGGGTGATGTGTGTGTGTGTGTCTGTGTGATGTGCGTGTGTGTGACTGGTTGATGTGTGTGTGTGTCGTGGTGATGTGTGTGTGTCTGGGTGATTTGTGTGTGTGTGTCAGGGTGATGTGATTAACTGGGTGATGTGTGTGTGTGTCTGGGTGATGTGTGTGTGTGTTTCTGGGTGACATGTGTGTGTGTCTGGGTGATGTGTGTGTGTCTGGGTGATTTGTGTGTGTGTGTGTCTGGGTGATGTGTGTGTGTGTGTCTGGATGATTTGTGTGTGTGTGTCTGGGTGATGTGTGTGTGTCTGGGTGATTTGTGTGTGTGTGTCTGGGTGATGTGTGTGTGTGTGTGTCTGGGTGATGTGTGTGTGTGTCTGGGTGATGTGTGTGCATGTGTCTAGGTGATGTGTGTGACTGTGTGTCTGGGTGAATTGTGTGTCTGGGTGATGTGCGTGTTTGTCTGGGTGATGTGTGTGTGTGTCTGGCTGATATGTGTGTGTGTGTCTGGGTGATGTGTGTGTGTGTCTGGGTGATGTGTGTGTGTCTGGGTGATGTGTGTGTGTGTCTGGGTGATGTGTGTGTCTGGGTGATGTGTGTGTGTGTCTGGGTGATGTTTGTGTGTCTGGGTGATTTGTGTGTGTGTCTGGGTGATGTGTGTGTGTCTGGGTGATTTGTGTGTGTGTGTCTGTGTGATGTGTGTGTATGTGTCTGGGTGATGTGTGTCTGTGTCTGGGTGATGTGTGTGTGTGTGTCTGTGTGATGTGTGTGTGTGTCTGGGTGATGTGTGTGCATGTGTCTAGGTGATGTGTGTGACTGTGTGTCTGGGTGATGTGTGTGTCTGGGTGATGTGCGTGTTTGTCTGGGTGATGTGTGTGTGTGTCTGGGTGATGTGTGTGTGTGTCTGGGTGATGTGTGTGCGTGACTGGGCGATGTGTGTGTCTGGGTGATGTGTGTGCGTGACTGGGCGATGTGTGTGTCTGGTTGATGTGTGTGTATGTGTCTGGGAGATGTGTGTGTGTGTGTGTGTGTGAGTGTGTGTCTGGATGATGTGTGTGTGTGTCTGTGTGATGTGTGTGTGTGTGCGACTGTGTGATGTGTGTGTCTGGGTGATGTGTGTTTGTGTGTCTGGGTGATGTGTGTCTGTCTGTGTGATGTGTGTATCTGGGTGATGTGTGTGTGGGTGTCTGAGTGATGTGTTTCTGTCTGGGTGATCTGTGTGTGGGTGTCTGGTTGATGTGCGTGTGTGTCTGGGTGATGTGAGTGTGTGTGTCTGGGTGATGTGTGTGTGCGTCCGGGTGTTGTGTTTGTGTGTATCTGGGTGATGTGTGTGTGTGTCTGGTTGATGTGTGTGTGTGTGTCTGGGTGATGTGTGTGTGAGTGTCTGGGTGATGTGTGTGTGTGTGTCTGGGTGATGTGTGTGTGTGTGTGTGTATGTGTCTGGGTGATGTGTGTGTGTGTCTGGTTGATGTGTGTGTGTTTGTGTCTAAGTGATGTGTGTGTGTGTATCTGGGTGATGTGCGTGTGTGTGTGTCTGGTTGATGTGTGTGTGTGTGTGTGATGTCCGGGTGATGTGTGTGTGTGTGTCTGGGTGATGTGTGTGTGTTTGTGTCTGGGTGATGCGTGCATGTGTGTCTAGGTGATGTTTGTGTGCGTCATGGGGATGTGTGTGTGTGTCTGGGTGATGTGTGTGTGTGTCTGGGTGATGTGCGTGTGTGCCTGGGTGATGTGTGTGTCTGGGTGATGTGTGCATGTGTCTGGGTGATGTCTGTGTGTGTCTGGGTGATGTGTGTATGTGTCTGGGTGATGTGTGTGTGTGTCTGGGTGATGTGTTTGTGTGTGTCTGGGTGATGTGTGTGTATGTCTGAGTGATGTGTGTGTGTGTCTGTGTGATGTATATGTGTGTGTGTGTGTCTGGGTGATGTGTGTGTGTATCTGGATGATGTGTGTGTGTGTCTGGGTGATGGGCGTGTGTGTGTCTGGGTGATATGCGTGTGTCTGGGTGATGTGTGTGTGTGTCTGGGAGATGTGTGTGTGTGTCTTGATGATGTGTGTGTGTGTCTGGGTGATGTGTGTGTGTGTGTGTCTCGGTGATGTGTGTGTGTCTGTGTGATGTGTGTGTGTGTGACTGTGTGATGTGTGTGTGTGTCATGGTGATGTGTGTGTGTGTCTGGGTGATTTGTGTGTGTGTGTCAGGTTGATGTGAGTAACTGGGTGATGTATGTGTGTGTGTCTGGGTGATGTGTGTGTGTGTGTCTGGGTGACATGTCTGTGTGTCTGGGTGATGTGAGTGTGTGTCTGGGTGATGTGTGTGCATGTGTCTAGGTGATGTGTGTGACTGTGTGTCTGGGTGATGTGTGTGTCTGGGTGATGTGCGTGTGTCGCTGGGTGATGTGTGTGTGTGTCTGGGTGATGTGTGTGTTTGTCTGGGTGATGTGCACGTGTGTCTGGGTGATGTGTGTACGTGTGTCTGGGTGATATGCGTGTATGTCTGTGTGATGTGTGTGTGTGTGTCTGTGTGATGTTTATGTGTGTCCTGGTGATGTATGCGTGTGTGTCTGGGTGATGTGTGTGTTTGTCTGGGTGATGAGTGTGTGTGTATGTGTGTCTGGGAGATGTGTGTGTGTGTGTTTGTCTGGGTGATGTGTGTATGTGTCTGGGTGATGTGTGTGTGTGTCTGGGTGATATGTGTGTTTGCCTGGGTGATGTGTGTGTATGTGTTTGGGTGATGTGTGTGTGTGTTTCTGTGTGATGTGTGTGTGTGTCTTGGTGATGTGTGTGTGTGTCTGGGTGATGTGTGTGTGTGTGTGTCTGGGTGATGTGTGTGTGTGTGTCTGGGTGATGTGTGTGTGTGTCTGGGTGATGTGTGTGTTTGCCTGGGTGATGTGTGTGTGTGTCTGCGTCTGGGTGATGTTTGTGTGTCTGTGTCTGGGTGATGTGTGTGCGTGTCTGTGTGATGTGTGTGTGTGTGTCTGTGTGATGTGTGTTTGTGTGTCTGGGTGATGTGTGTGTTTGTCTGGTTGATGTGTGTGTGTGTGTCTAGGTGATGTGTGTGTGTGTCTGGGTGATGTGTTTGCGTGTGTCTGGGTGATGTGTGTGTGTGTCTTGGTGATGTGTGTTTGCGTGTGTCTGGGTGATGTGTGTGTGTGTCTGGGTGATGTGCGTTTGGGTCTGGGTGATGTGTGTGTGTGTCTGGGTGATGTGTGTGTGTGTGTGTCTGGGTGATGTGTGTGTGTGTCTGTGTGATGTGTGTGTGTGTCTGTGTGATTTGTCTGTGTGTCTGGGTGATGTGTGAGTTTGACTGGGTGATGTCTGTATCTGCGTGATGTGTGTGTGCGTGTCTGGGTGATGTGTGTGCATGTCTGGGTGATGTGTGTGTGTGTGTGTGTCTTGGTGATGTATGTGTGTGTCTGGGTGATGTTTGTGTGTATGTCTGGGTGATGTGTGTGTGTGTCTGGGTGATGTGGGTGTGTGTGTCTGGGTGATGTGTGTGTGTGTGTGTGGGTGATGTGTGTGTGTGTATGGGTGATGTTTGTGTGTATGTCTGGGTGATGTGTGTGTGTGTCTGGGTGATGTGTTTGTGTGTGTGTCTGGGTGATGCGTGTGTGTGTCTGGGTGATGTGTGTGTGTGTCTGGGAGGTGTGTGTGTGTGTGTCTGGGTAATGTGTGTATGTCTGTGTGATGTGTGTGTGTGAGTCTGGATGATGTGTGTGTCTGGGTGATGTGTGTGTGTGTGTCTGGGTGATGTGTGTGTGTGTCTGTGTGATGTGTTTGTGTGTGTGTCTGGGTGATGCGTGTGTGTGTCTGGGTGATGTGTGTGTGTGTCTTGGTGATGTGTGTGTGTGTCTGGGTGATGTGTGTGTGTGTGTGTCTGGGTGATGTGTGTGTGTGTGTCTGGGTGATGTGTGTGTGTGTCTGGGTGATGTGTGTGTTTGCCTGGGTGATGTGTGTGTGTGTCTGCATCTGGGTGATGTTTGTGTGTCTGTGTCTGGGTGATGTGTGTGCGTGTCTGTGTGATGTGTGTGTGTGTGTCTGTGTGATGTGTGTTTGTGTGTCTGGGTGATGTGTGTGTTTGTCTGGTTGATGTGTGTGTGTGTGTCTAGGGGATGTGTGTGTGTGTCTGGGTGATGTGTTTGCGTGTGTCTGGGTGATGTGTGTGTGTGTCTTGGTGATGTGTGTTTGCGTGTGTCTGGGTGATGTGTGTGTGTGTCTGGGTGATGTGCGTTTGTGTCTGGGTGATGTGTGTGTGTGTCTGGGTGATGTGTGTGTGTGTGTGTCTGGGTGATGTGTGTGTGTGTCTGTGTGATGTGTGTGTGTGTCTGTGTGATTTGTCTGTGTGTCTGGGTGATGTGTGAGTTTGACTGGGTGATGTCTGTATCTGCGTGATGTGTGTGTGCGTGTCTGGGTGATGTGTGTGCATGTCTGGGTGATGTGTGTGTGTGTGTGTGTCTTGGTGATGTATGTGTGTGTCTGGGTGATGTTTGTGTGTATGTCTGGGTGATGTGTGTGTGTGTCTGGGTGATGTGGGTGTGTGTGTCTGGGTGATGTGTGTGTGTGTGTGTGGGTGATGTGTGTGTGTGTATGGGTGATGTTTGTGTGTATGTCTGGGTGATGTGTGTGTGTGTCTGGGTGATGTGTTTGTGTGTGTGTCTGGGTGATGCGTGTGTGTGTCTGGGTGATGTGTGTGTGTGTCTGGGAGGTGTGTGTGTGTGTGTCTGGGTAATGTGTGTATGTCTGTGTGATGTGTGTGTGTGAGTCTGGATGATGTGTGTGTCTGGGTGATGTGTGTGTGTGTGTCTGGGTGATGTGTGTGTGTGTCTGTGTGATGTGTTTGTGTGTGTGTCTGGGTGATGCGTGTGTGTGTCTGGGTGATGTGTGTGTGTGTCTGGGTGATGTGTGTGTGTGTGTCTGGGTGATGTGCGTGTGTGTCTGTGTGATGTGTGTGTGCGTGTCTGGGTGAAGTGTGTGTGTGTCTGGGTGATGTGTGCGTGTGTCTGGGTGATGTGTGTGTCTGTGCGATGTGTGTGTGTGTCTTGATGATGTGTGTGTGTGTCTGGGTGATGTGTGTGTGTGTGTGTCTCGGTGATGTGTGTGTGTCTGTGTGATGTGTGTGTGTGTGACTGTGTGATGTGTGTGTGTGTCATGGTGATGTGTGTGTGTGTCTGGGTGATTTGTGTGTGTGTGTCAGGGTGATGTGAGTAACTGGGTGATGTATGTGTGTGTGTCTGGGTGATGTGTGTGTGTGTGTCTGGGTGACATGTCTGTGTGTCTGGGTGATGTGAGTGTGTGTCTGGGTGATGTGTGTGCATGTGTCTAGGTGATGTGTGTGACTGTGTGTCTGGGTGATGTGTGTGTCTGGGTGATGTGCGTGTGTCGCTGGGTGATGTGTGTGTGTGTCTGGGTGATGTGTGTGTTTGTCTGGGTGATGTGCACGTGTGTCTGGGTGATGTGTGTACGTGTGTCTGGGTGATATGCGTGTATGTCTGTGTGATGTGTGTGTGTGTGTCTGTGTGATGTTTATGTGTGTCCTGGTGATGTATGCGTGTGTGTCTGGGTGATGTGTGTGTTTGTCTGGGTGATGAGTGTGTGTGTATGTGTGTCTGGGAGATGTGTGTGTGTGTGTTTGTCTGGGTGATGTGTGTATGTGTCTGGGTGATGTGTGTGTGTGTCTGGGTGATATGTGTGTTTGCCTGGGTGATGTGTGTGTATGTGTTTGGGTGATGTGTGTGTGTGTTTCTGTGTGATGTGTGTGTGTGTCTTGGTGATGTGTGTGTGTGTCTGGGTGATGTGTGTGTGTGTGTGTCTGGGTGATGTGTGTGTGTGTGTCTGGGTGATGTGTGTGTGTGTCTGGGTGATGTGTGTGTTTGCCTGGGTGATGTGTGTGTGTGTCTGCGTCTGGGTGATGTTTGTGTGTCTGTGTCTGGGTGATGTGTGTGCGTGTCTGTGTGATGTGTGTGTGTGTGTCTGTGTGATGTGTGTTTGTGTGTCTGGGTGATGTGTGTGTTTGTCTGGTTGATGTGTGTGTGTGTGTCTAGGTGATGTGTGTGTGTGTCTGGGTGATGTGTTTGCGTGTGTCTGGGTGATGTGTGTGTGTGTCTTGGTGATGTGTGTTTGCGTGTGTCTGGGTGATGTGTGTGTGTGTCTGGGTGATGTGCGTTTGTGTCTGGGTGATGTGTGTGTGTGTCTGGGTGATGTGTGTGTGTGTGTGTCTGGGTGATGTGTGTGTGTGTCTGTGTGATGTGTGTGTGTGTCTGTGTGATTTGTCTGTGTGTCTGGGTGATGTGTGAGTTTGACTGGGTGATGTCTGTATCTGCGTGATGTGTGTGTGCGTGTCTGGGTGATGTGTGTGCATGTCTGGGTGATGTGTGTGTGTGTGTGTGTCTTGGTGATGTATGTGTGTGTCTGGGTGATGTTTGTGTGTATGTCTGGGTGATGTGTGTGTGTGTCTGGGTGATGTGGGTGTGTGTGTCTGGGTGATGTGTGTGTGTGTGTGTGGGTGATGTGTGTGTGTGTATGGGTGATGTTTGTGTGTATGTCTGGGTGATGTGTGTGTGTGTCTGGGTGATGTGTTTGTGTGTGTGTCTGGGTGATGCGTGTGTGTGTCTGGGTGATGTGTGTGTGTGTCTGGGAGGTGTGTGTGTGTGTGTCTGGGTAATGTGTGTATGTCTGTGTGATGTGTGTGTGTGAGTCTGGATGATGTGTGTGTCTGGGTGATGTGTGTGTGTGTGTCTGGGTGATGTGTGTGTGTGTCTGTGTGATGTGTTTGTGTGTGTGTCTGGGTGATGCGTGTGTGTGTCTGGGTGATGTGTGTGTGTGTCTTGGTGATGTGTGTGTGTGTCTGGGTGATGTGTGTGTGTGTGTGTCTGGGTGATGTGTGTGTGTGTGTCTGGGTGATGTGTGTGTGTGTCTGGGTGATGTGTGTGTTTGCCTGGGTGATGTGTGTGTGTGTCTGCGTCTGGGTGATGTTTGTGTGTCTGTGTCTGGGTGATGTGTGTGCGTGTCTGTGTGATGTGTGTGTGTGTGTCTGTGTGATGTGTGTTTGTGTGTCTGGGTGATGTGTGTGTTTGTCTGGTTGATGTGTGTGTGTGTGTCTAGGTGATGTGTGTGTGTGTCTGGGTGATGTGTTTGCGTGTGTCTGGGTGATGTGTGTGTGTGTCTTGGTGATGTGTGTTTGCGTGTGTCTGGGTGATGTGTGTGTGTGTCTGGGTGATGTGCGTTTGTGTCTGGGTGATGTGTGTGTGTGTCTGGGTGATGTGTGTGTGTGTGTGTCTGGGTGATGTGTGTGTGTGTCTGTGTGATGTGTGTGTGTGTCTGTGTGATTTGTCTGTGTGTCTGGGTGATGTGTGAGTTTGACTGGGTGATGTCTGTATCTGCGTGATGTGTGTGTGCGTGTCTGGGTGATGTGTGTGCATGTCTGGGTGATGTGTGTGTGTGTGTGTGTCTTGGTGATGTATGTGTGTGTCTGGGTGATGTTTGTGTGTATGTCTGGGTGATGTGTGTGTGTGTCTGGGTGATGTGGGTGTGTGTGTCTGGGTGATGTGTGTGTGTGTGTGTGGGTGATGTGTGTGTGTGTATGGGTGATGTTTGTGTGTATGTCTGGGTGATGTGTGTGTGTGTCTGGGTGATGTGTTTGTGTGTGTGTCTGGGTGATGCGTGTGTGTGTCTGGGTGATGTGTGTGTGTGTCTGGGAGGTGTGTGTGTGTGTGTGTCTGGGTAATGTGTGTATGTCTGTGTGATGTGTGTGTGTGAGTCTGGATGATGTGTGTGTCTGGGTGATGTGTGTGTGTCTGGGTGATGTGTGTGTGTGTCTGTGTGATGTGTTTGTGTGTGTGTCTGGGTGATGCGTGTGTGTGTCTGGGTGATGTGTGTGTGTGTCTGGGTGATGTGTGTGTGTGTGTCTGGGTGATGTGCGTGTGTGTCTGTGTGATGTGTGTGTGCGTGTCTGGGTGAAGTGTGTGTGTGTCTGGGTGATGTGTGCGTGTGTCTGGGTGATGTGTGTGTCTGTGCGATGTGTGTGTGTGGCTGGATGATGTGTGCGTGTTTCTGGGTGATGTGCGTGTGTGTCTGGGTGATGTGTGCATGTATCTGGGTGATGTGTGTGTTTGTGATTCTGGGTGATGTGCTTGTGTGTCTGGGTGATGTGTGTGTGTGTCTGGTTGATGTGTGTGTGTGTGTCTGGGTGATGTGTGTGTGAGTGTCTGGGTGATGTGTGTGTGTGTCTGGGTGATGTGTGTGTGTGTGTGTGTATGTGTCTGGGTGATGTGTGTGTGTGTCTGGTTGATGTGTGTGTGTTTGTGTCTAAGTGATGTGTGTGTGTGTATCTGGGTGATGTGCGTGTGTGTGTGTCTGGTTGATGTGTGTGTGTGTGTGATGTCCGGGTGATGTGTGTGTGTGTGTCTGGGTGATGTGTGTGTGTTTGTGTCTGGGTGATGCGTGCATGTGTGTCTAGGTGATGTGTGTGTACGTCATGGGGATGTGTGTGTGTGTCTGGGTGATGTGTGTGTGTGTCTGGGTGATGTGCGTGTGTGCCTGGGTGATGTGTGTGTCTGGGTGATGTGTGCATGTGTCTGGGTGATGTCTGTGTGTATCTGGGTGATGTGTGTATGTGTCTGGGTGATGTGTGTGTGTGTCTGGGTGATGTGTTTGTGTGTGTCTGGGTGATGTGTGTGTATGTCTGAGTGATGTGTGTGTGTGTCTGTGTGATGTATGTGTGTGTGTGTGTGTCTGGGTGATGTGTGTGTGTATCTGGGTGATGTGTGTGTGTGTCTGGGTGATGGGCGTGTGTGTGTCTGGGTGATATGCGTGTGTCTGGGTGATGTGTGTGTGAGTCTGGGAGATGTGTGTGTGTGTCTTGATGATGTGTGTGTGTGTCTGGGTGATGTGTGTGTGTTTGTGTCTCGGTGATGTGTGTGTGTCTGTGTGATGTGTGTGTGTGTGACTGTGTGATGTGTGTGTGTGTCATGGTGATGTGTGTGTGTGTCTGGGTGATTTGTGTGTGTGTGTCAGGGTGATGTGAGTAACTGGGTGATGTATGTGTGTGTGTCTGGGTGATGTGTGCGTGTGTGTCTGGGTGACATGTGTGTGTGTCTGGGTGATGTGTTTGTGTGTCTGGGTGATGTGTGTGCATGTGTCTAGGTGATGTGTGTGACTGTGTGTCTGGGTGATGTGTGTGTCTGGGTGATGTGCGTGTGTCGCTGGGTGATGTGTGTGTGTGTCTGGGTGATGTGTGTGTTTGTCTGGGTGATGTGCACGTGTGTCTGGGTGATGTGTGTACGTGTGTCTGGGTGATATGCGTGTATGTCTGTGTGATGTGTGTGTGTGTGTCTGTGTGATGTTTATGTGTGTCCTGGTGATGTATGCGTGTGTGTCTGGGTGATGTGTGTGTTTGTCTGGGTGATGAGTGTGTGTGTATGTGTGTCTGGGAGATGTGTGTGTGTGTGTTTGTCTGGGTGATGTGTGTATGTGTCTGGGTGATGTGTGTGTGTGTCTGGGTGATATGTGTGTTTGCCTGGGTGATGTGTGTGTATGTGTTTGGGTGATGTGTGTGTGTGTTTCTGTGTGATGTGTGTGTGTGTCTTGGTGATGTGTGTGTGTGTCTGGGTGATGTGTGTGTGTGTGTGTGTCTGGGTGATGTGTGTGTGTGTGTCTGGGTGATGTGTGTGTGTGTCTGGGTGATGTGTGTGTTTGCCTGGGTGATGTGTGTGTGTGTCTGCGTCTGGGTGATGTTTGTGTGTCTGTGTCTGGGTGATGTGTGTGCGTGTCTGTGTGATGTGTGTGTGTGTGTCTGTGTGATGTGTGTTTGTGTGTCTGGGTGATGTGTGTGTTTGTCTGGTTGATGTGTGTGTGTGTGTCTAGGTGATGTGTGTGTGTGTCTGGGTGATGTGTTTGCGTGTGTCTGGGTGATGTGTGTGTGTGTCTTGGTGATGTGTGTTTGCGTGTGTCTGGGTGATGTGTGTGTGTGTCTGGGTGATGTGCGTTTGTGTCTGGGTGATGTGTGTGTGTGTCTGGGTGATGTGTGTGTGTGTGTGTCTGGGTGATGTGTGTGTGTGTCTGTGTGATGTGTGTGTGTGTCTGTGTGATTTGTCTGTGTGTCTGGGTGATGTGTGAGTTTGACTGGGTGATGTCTGTATCTGCGTGATGTGTGTGTGCGTGTCTGGGTGATGTGTGTGCATGTCTGGGTGATTTGTGTGTGTGTGTGTGTGTCTTGGTGATGTATGTGTGTGTCTGGGTGATGTTTGTGTGTATGTCTGGGTGATGTGTGTGTGTGTCTGGGTGATGTGGGTGTGTGTGTCTGGGTGATGTGTGTGTGTGTGTGTGGGTGATGTGTGTGTGTGTATGGGTGATGTTTGTGTGTATGTCTGGGTGATGTGTGTGTGTGTCTGGGTGATGTGTTTGTGTGTGTGTCTGGGTGATGCGTGTGTGTGTCTGGGTGATGTGTGTGTGTGTCTGGGAGGTGTGTGTGTGTGTGTCTGGGTAATGTGTGTATGTCTGTGTGATGTGTGTGTGTGAGTCTGGATGATGTGTGTGTCTGGGTGATGTGTGTGTGTGTGCGTCTCGGTGATGTGTGTGTGTGTGTGTGTGTCTGGGTGATGTGTGTGTGTATCTGGATGATGTGTGTGCGTGTGTCTGTGTGATGTGAGTGTCTCGGTGATCTGTGTGTGTGTCTGGGTGATGTGTGTGTTTCTGGGTGATGTGTGTTTGTGTGTGTCTGGGTGATGTGTGTGTGTGTGTGTCTGGGTGATGTGTGTGTGTGTCTTTGTGATGTGTGTGTGTGTGTCTGGGTGATGTGCGTGTGTGTCTGGGTGATGTGTGTGTCTGGGTGATGTGTGTGTGTGTGTCTGGGTGATGTGTGTGTGTGTCTGGGTGATGTGTGTGTTTGCCTGGGTGATGTGTGTGTGTGTCTGCGTCTGGGTGATGTTTGTGTGTCTGTGTCTGGGTGATGTGTGTGCGTGTCTGTGTGATGTGTGTGTGTGTGTCTGTGTGATGTGTGTTTGTGTGTCTGGGTGATGTGTGTGTTTGTCTGGATGATGTGTGTGTCTGGGTGATGTGTGTGTGTGTGTCTGGGTGATGTGTGTGTGTGTCTGTGTGATGTGTTTGTGTGTGTGTCTGGGTGATGCGTGTGTGTGTCTGGGTGATGTGTGTGTGTGTCTGGGTGATGTGTGTGTGTGTGTCTGGGTGATGTGCGTGTGTGTCTGTGTGATGTGTGTGTGCGTGTCTGGGTGAAGTGTGTGTGTGTCTGGGTGATGTGTGCGTGTGTCTGGGTGATGTGTGTGTCTGTGCGATGTGTGTGTGTGGCTGGATGATGTGTGTGTGTTTCTGGGTGATGTGCGTGTGTGTCTGGGTGATGTGTGCATGTATCTGGGTGATGTGTGTGTTTGTGATTCTGGGTGATGTGCTTGTGTGTCTGGGTGATGTGTGTGTGTGTCTGGTTGATGTGTGTGTGTGTGTCTGGGTGATGTGTGTGTGAGTGTCTGGGTGATGTGTGTGTGTGTGTCTGGGTGATGTGTGTGTGTGTGTGTGTATGTGTCTGGGTGATGTGTGTGTGTGTCTGGTTGATGTGTGTGTGTTTGTGTCTAAGTGATGTGTGTGTGTGTATCTGGGTGATGTGCGTGTGTGTGTGTCTGGTTGATGTGTGTGTGTGTGTGATGTCCGGGTGATGTGTGTTTGTGTGTCTGGGTGATGTGTGTGTGTTTGTGTCTGGGTGATGCGTGCATGTGTGTCTAGGTGATGTGTGTGTGCGTCATGGGGATGTGTGTGTGTGTCTGGGTGATGTGTGTGTGTGTCTGGGTGATGTGCGTGTGTGCCTGGGTGATGTGTGTGTCTGGGTGATGTGTGCATGTGTCTGGGTGATGTCTGTGTGTGTCTGGGTGATGTGTGTATGTGTCTGGGTGATGTGTGTGTGTGTCTGGGTGATGTGTTTGTGTGTGTCTGGGTGATGTGTGTGTATGTCTGAGTGATGTGTGTGTGTGTCTGTGTGATGTATGTGTGTGTGTGTGTCTGGGTGATGTGTGTGTGTATCTGGGTGATGTGTTTGTGTGTCTGGGTGATGGGCGTGTGTGTGTCTGGGTGATATGCGTGTGTCTGGGTGATGTGTGTGTGTGTCTGGGAGATGTGTGTGTGTGTCTTGATGATGTGTGTGTGTGTCTGGGTGATGTGTGTGTGTTTGTGTCTCGGTGATGTGTGTGTGTCTGTGTGATGTGTGTGTGTGTGACTGTGTGATGTGTGTGTGTGTCATGGTGATGTGTGTGTGTGTCTGGGTGATTTGTGTGTGTGTGTCAGGGTGATGTGAGTAACTGGGTGATGTATGTGTGTGTGTCTGGGTGATGTGTGTGTGTGTGTCTGGGTGACATGTGTGTGTGTCTGGGTGATGTGTGTGTGTGTCTGGGTGATGTGTGTGCATGTGTCTAGGTGATGTGTGTGACTGTGTGCCTGGGTGATGTGTGTGTCTGGGTGATGTGCGTGTGTCGCTGGGTGATGTGTGTGTGTGTCTGGGTGATGTGTGTGTTTGTCTGGGTGATGTGCACGTGTGTCTGGGAGATGTGTGTACGTGTGTCTGGGTGATATGCGTGTATGTCTGTGTGATGTGTGTGTGTGTGTCTGTGTGATGTTTATGTGTGTCCTGGTGATGTATGCGTGTGTGTCTGGGTGATGTGTGTGTTTGTCTGGGTGATGAGTGTGTGTGTATGTGTGTCTGGGAGATGTGTGTGTGTGTGTTTGTCTGGGTGATGTGTGTATGTGTCTGGGTGATGTGTGTGTGTGTCTGGGTGATACGTGTGTTTGCCTGGGTGATGTGTGTGTATGTGTTTGGGTGATGTGTGTGTGTGTTTCTGTGTGATGTGTGTGTGTGTCTTGGTGATGTGTGTGTGTGTCTGGGTGATGTGTGTGTGTGTGTGTGTCTGGGTGATGTGTGTGTGTGTGTCTGGGTGATGTGTGTGTGTGTCTGGGTGATGTGTGTGTTTGCCTGGGTGATGTGTGTGTGTGTCTGCGTCTGGGTGATGTTTGTGTGTCTGTGTCTGGGTGATGTGTGTGCGTGTCTGTGTGATGTGTGTGTGTGTGTCTGTGTGATGTGTGTTTGTGTGTCTGGGTGATGTGTGTGTTTGTCTGGTTGATGTGTGTGTGTGTGTCTAGGTGATGTGGGTGTGTGTCTGGGTGATGTGTTTGCGTGTGTCCGGGTGATGTGTGTGTGTGTCTTGGTGATGTGTGTTTGCGTGTGTCTGGGTGATGTGTGTGTGTGTCTGGGTGATGTGCGTTTGTGTCTGGGTGATGTGTGTGTGTGTCTGGGTGATGTGTGTGTGTGTGTGTCTGGGTGATGTGTGTGTGTGTCTGTGTGATGTGTGTGTGTGTCTGTGTGATTTGTCTGTGTGTCTGGGTGATGTGTGAGTTTGACTGGGTGATGTCTGTATCTGCGTGATGTGTGTGTGCGTGTCTGGGTGATGTGTGTGCATGTCTGGGTGATGTGTGTGTGTGTGTGTGTCTTGGTGATGTATGTGTGTGTCTGGGTGATGTTTGTGTGTATGTCTGGGTGATGTGTGTGTGTGTCTGGGTGATGTGGGTGTGTGTGTCTGGGTGATGTGTGTGTGTGTGTGTGTGGGTGATGTGTGTGTGTGTATGGGTGATGTTTGTGTGTATGTCTGGGTGATGTGTGTGTGTGTCTGGGTGATGTGTTTGTGTGTGTGTCTGGGTGATGCGTGTGTGTGTCTGGGTGATGTGTGTGTGTGTCTGGGAGGTGTGTGTGTGTGTGTCTGGGTAATGTGTGTATGTCTGTGTGATGTGTGTGTGTGAGTCTGGATGATGTGTGTGTCTGGGTGATGTGTGTGTGTGTGCGTCTCGGTGATGTGTGTGTGTGTGTGTGTGTCTGGGTGATGTGTGTGTGTATCTGGATGATGTGTGTGCGTGTGTCTGTGTGATGTGAGTGTCTCGGTGATCTGTGTGTGTGTCTGGGTGATGTGTGTGTTTCTGGGTGATGTGTGTTTGTGTGTGTCTGGGTGATGTGTGTGTGTGTGTCTGGGTGATGTGTGTGTGTGTCTTTGTGATGTGTGTGTGTGTGTCTGGGTGATGTGCGTGTGTGTCTGGGTGATGTGTGTGTGTGTGTCTGTGTGATGTATGTGTGTGTGTGTGTGTCTGGGTGATGTGTGTGTGTGTCTGTGTGATGTGCGTGTGTGTGTCTGGGTGATGTGCGTGTGTGTCTGGGTGATGTGTGTGTGTGTGTCTGGATGATGTGTGTGTGTGTGTCTGGGTGATGTGTGTGTGTGTCCAGGAGATGTGTGTGTGTTTCTGGCGATGTGTGTGTCTGGGTGATGTGTGTGTGTGTCTGGGTGATGTGTGTGTGTGTGTCTGGGTAATGTGTGCGTTTGTCTGGGTGATGTGTGTGTGTGTCTGGGTGATGTGTGTGTGTGCCTGGGTGATGTGTGTACTTGTGTCTGGGTGATGTGTGTGTCTGTCTGATGTGCGTGTGTGGTGGGGAGATGTGTGTGTGTGTCTGGGTGATATGTGTGTGTGTCTGGGTGATGTGCACGTGTGTCTGGGTGATGAGCGTGTGTGTCTGGGTGATGTGTGTGTGTGAGTCTGGGTGATGTGTGTGTGTGGCTAGGAGATGTTTGTGTGTGTCTTGGTGATATGTGTGTGCGTCAGGGTGATATATGTGTGTGTGTCTGGGTGATGTGTGTGTGTGTGTCTGGGTGTTGTGTGTGTGTGTGTCTGGGTGATGTGTGTGTGTGTGTTTGGGTGATGCTTGTGTCTGGGTGATGTGTGTGTCTGGGTGATGTGTGTGTGTCTGGGTGATGTGTCTGTGTGTGTCTGGGTGATGTTTGTGCGTGTCTGGGTGATGTGTGTGTGTGTGTCAGGTTGATGTGTGTGTGCGTGACTCTGGTTGATGTGTGTGTGTGTCTGGGTGATGTGTGTGTGTGTGTGTGTGTCTGTGTGATATGTGTGTGTGTGTCTGGGTGATGTGTGTGTCTGTCTTGGTGATGTGTGTGTGTTTCTCGGTGATGTGTGTGTGTGTGTGTGTCTGGGTGATGTGTGTGTGTGTCTGTGTGATGTGCTTCTGTGTGTCTGTGTGCTGTGTCTGTGCGTCTGTCTGATGTGCGTGTGTGGCGGGGAGATGTGTGTGTGTGTCTGGGTGATATGTGTGTGTGTCTGGGTGATATGTGTGTGTGTCTGGGTGATGTGCACGTGTGTCTGGGTGATGAGCGTGTGTGTCTGGGTGATGTGTGTGTGAGTCTGGGTGATGTGTGTGTGTGGCTAGGAGATGTTTGTGTGTGTCTTGGTGATATGTGTGTGCGTCAGGGTGATATATGTGTGTGTGTCTGGGTGATGTGTGTGTGTGTGTCTGGGTGTTGTGTGTGTGTGTGTCTGGGTGATGTGTGTGTGTGTGTTTGGGTGATGTTTGTGTCTGGGTGATGTGTGTGTCTGGGTGATGTGTGTGTGTCTGGGTAATGTGTCTGTGTGTGTCTGGGTGATGTTTGTGTGTGTCTGGGTGATGTGTGTGTGTGTGTCTGGTTGATGTGTGTGTGTGTGATTCTGGTTGATGTGTTTGTGTTTCTGGGTGATGTGTGTGTGTGTGTGTGTCTGTGTGATATGTGTGTGTGTGTCTGGGTGATGTGTGTGTCTGTCTTGGTGATGTGTGTGTGTTTCTCGGTGATGTGTGTGTGTGTGTGTGTGTCTGGGTGATGTGTGTGTGTGTCTGTGTGATGTGCTTCTGTGTGTCTGTGTGCTTTGTCTGTGTGTCTGGGTGATGTGTGTGTATCTCTGGGTGATGTGTGTGCATGTCTGGGTGATGTGTGTGTGTGTGTGTCTGGGTGATGTGTGTGTGTGTCTGGGTGATGTTTGTGTGTATGTCTGGGTGATGTGTGTGTGTGTCTGGGTGGTGTGTGTGTGTGTGTGTCTGGGTGATGTGTGTGTGTGTGTGTCTGGGTGATGTGTGTCTGTGTCTGGGTGATGTTTGTGTGTATGTCTGGGTGATGTGTGTGTGTGTCTGGGTGACGTGTGTGTGTGTGTGTCTGGGTGATGCGTTTGTGTGTCTGGGTGATGTGTGTGTGTGTCTGGGAGGTGTGTGTGTGTGTGTGTCTGGGTGATGTGTGTATGTCTGTGTGATGTGTGTGTGTGAGTCTGGATGATGTCTGTGTCTGGCTGATGTGTGTGTGTCCCTGGGTGATGTGTGTGTGTCCCTGGGTGATGTGTGTGTGTGTCTGTGTCTGGGTGATGTTTGCGTGTCTGTGTCTGGGTGATGTGTGTGTGTGTCTGGGTGATGTGTGTGTGTTTGTCTGGGTGATGTGTGTGTGTGTCTCTGGGTGATGTGTGTGCGTGTCTGGGTGATGTGTGTGTGTGTCTAGGTGATGTTTGTGTGTATGTCTGGGTGATGTCTGTGTGTGTCTGGGTGATGTGTGTGTGTGTGTCTGGGTGATGTGTGTGTGTGTGTGTCTGGGTGATGTGTGTGTGTGTCTGGGTTATGTTTATGTGTATGTCTGGGTGATGTGTGTGTATGTCTGGGTGATGTGTGTGTGTGAGTCTGGATGATGTGTGTGTCTGGGTGATGTGTGTGTGTGTGCGTCTGGGTGATGTGTGTGTGTGTGTGTGTGTGTGTGTCTGGGAGATGTGTGTGTGTATCTGGATGATGTGTGTGCGTGCGTCTGGGTGATGTTTGTGTTTTTGGGTGATGTGTGTGTGTATGTGTCTGGGTGATGTGTGTGTGTGTGTGTGTCTGGGTGATGTGTGTGTGTGCGTCTGGGTGATGTGTGTGCGTGTCTGGGTGATGTGTGTGTGAGTCTGGGTGATGTTTGTGTGTGTCTGGGTGATGTGTGTATGTCTGGGTGATGTTCGTGTGTGTGAGTCTGGATGATGTGTGCATCTGGGTGATGTGTGTGTCTGGGTGATGTGTGTGTGTGTCTGGGTGATGTGTGTGTTTCTGGATGATGTGTGTGTGTGTGTCTTTGTGCTGTGTGTGCGTATGTGTCCTGGTGATGTATGCGTGTGTGTCTGGGTGATGTGTGTGCGTGTCTGGGTGATGTGTGTGTCTGGGTGATGTGCGCGTGTGTCTGGGTGATGTGTGTGTTTCTGGGTGATGTGTGTGTGTATGTGTCTGGGTGATGTGTGTGTGTGTGTCTGGGTGATGTGTGTGTGTGTATCTGGATGATGTGTGTGTATGTGTCTGGGTGATGTGTGTGTGTGTGTGTCTGGGTGATGTGCATGTGTGTCTGGGTGATGTCTGTGTTTCTGGGTGATGTGTGTGCGTGTCTGGGTGATGTGTGTGTGAGTCTGGGTGATGTTTGTGTGTGTCTGGGTGATGTGTGTCTGTGTGTGTCTGGGTGATGGTTTTGTGTGTGTGTCTGGGTGTTGTCTGTGTGTGTGTCTTGTTGATATGTGTGTGTGTGTCTGGGTGATGTGCCTGTGTTTGTCTGGGTGATGTGCGTTTGTGTGTCTGGGTGATGTGTGTGCGTGTGTCTGGGTGATATGCGTGTATGTCTGTGTGATGTGTGTGTGTGTGTCTGTGTGATGTTATGTGTGTCCTGGTGATGTATGCGTGTGTGTCTGGGTGATGTGTGTGTTTGTCTGGGTGATGAGTGTGTGTGTATGTGTGTCTGGGAGATGTGTGTGTGTGTGTTTGTCTGGGTGATGTGTGTATGTGTCTGGGTGATGTGTGTGTGTGTCTGGGTGATATGTGTGTTTGCCTGGGTGATGTGTGTGTATGTGTTTGGGTGATGTGTGTGTGTGTTTCTGTGTGATGTGTGTGTGTGTCTTGGTGATGTGTGTGTGTGTCTGGGTGATGTGTGTGTGTGTGTGTCTGGGTGATGTGTGTGTGTGTGTCTGGGTGATGTGTGTGTGTGTCTGGGTGATGTGTGTGTTTGCCTGGGTGATGTGTGTGTGTGTCTGCGTCTGGGTGATGTGTGTGTGTCTGTGTCTGGGTGATGTGTGTGCGTGTCTGTGTGATGTGTGTGTGTGTGTCTGTGTGATGTGTGTTTGTGTGTCTGGGTGATGTGTGTGTTTGTCTGGTTGATGTGTGTGTGTGTGTGTCTAGGTGATGTGTGTGTGTGTCTGGGTGATGTGTTTGCGTGTGTCTGGGTGATGTGTGTGTGTGAGTCTGGGTGATGTGTGTGTGTGGCTAGGAGATGTTTGTGTGTGTCTTGGTGATATGTGTGTGCGTCAGGGTGATATATGTGTGTGTGTCTGGGTGATGTGTGTGTGTGTGTCTGGGTGATGTGTGTGTGTGTCTGGGTGATGTGTGTGTGTGTGTCTGGTTGATGTGTGTGTGTGTGATTCTGGTTGATGTGTGTGTGTGTCTGGGTGATGTGTGTGTGTGTGTGTGTCTGTGTGATATGTGTGTGTGTGTCTGGGTGATGTGTGTGTCTGTCTTGGTGATGTGTGTGTGTTTCTCGGTGATGTGTGTGTGTGTGTGTGTGTCTGGGTGATGTGTGTGTGTGTCTGTGTGATGTGCTTCTGTGTGTCTGTGTGCTGTGTCTGTGTGTCTGGGTGATGTGTGTGTGTCTCTGGGTGATGTGTGTGCATGTCTGGGTGATGTGTGTGTGTGTGTGTGTCTGGGTGATGGGTGTGTGTGTCTGGGTGATGGTTGTGTGTATGTCTGGGTGAAGTGTGTGTGTGTCTGGATGATGTGTGTGTGTATCTGGGTGATGTGTGTGTGTGTCTGGGTGATGTTTGTGTGTATGTCTGGGTGAAGTGTGTGTGTGTCTGGATGATGTGTGTGTGTGTGTGTCTGGGTGTTGTGTGTTTGTGTGTGTCTGGGTGATGTTTGTGTGTGTGTCTGTGTGATGTGCTTGTGTGTGTCTGTGTGATGTGTCTATGTGTCTGGGTGATGTGTGTGTATCTCTGGGTGATGTGTGTGCATGTCTGGGTGATGTGTGTGTGTGTGTGTCTGGGTGATGTGTGTGTGTGTCTGGGTGATGTTTGTGTGTATGTCTGGGTGATGTGTGTGTGTGTCTGGGTGGTGTGTGTGTGTGTGTGTCTGGGTGATGTGTGTGTGTGTGTGTCTGGGTGATGTGTGTCTGTGTCTGGGTGATGTTTGTGTGTATGTCTGGGTGACGTTTGTGTGTGTGTGTCTGGGTGACGTGTGTGTGTGTGTGTCTGGGTGATGCGTTTGTGTGTCTGGGTGATGTGTGTGTGTGTCTGGGTGACGTGTGTGTGTGTGTGTCTGGGTGATGCGTTTGTGTGTCTGGGTGATGTGTGTGTGTGTCTGGGAGGTGTGTGTGTGTGTGTCTGGGTGATGTGTGTATGTCTGTGTGATGTGTGTGTGTGAGTCTGGATGATGTCTGTGTCTGGCTGATGTGTGTGTGTCCCTGGGTGATGTGTGTGTGTCCCTGGGTGATGTGTGTGTGTGTCTGTGTCTGGGTGATGTTTGCGTGTCTGTGTCTGGGTGATGTGTGTGTGTGTCTGGGTGATGTGTGTGTGTTTGTCTGGGTGATGTGTGTGTGTGTTTCTGGGTGATGTGTGTGCGTGTCTGGGTGATGTGTGTGTGTGTCTAGGTGATGTTTGTGTGTATGTCTGGGTGATGTCTGTGTGTGTCTGGGTGATGTGTGTGTGTGTGTCTGGGTGATGTGTGTGTGTGTGTGTCTGGGTGATGTGTGTGTGTGTCTGGGTGATGTTTATGTGTATGTCTGGGTGATGTGTGTGTATGTCTGGGTGATGTGTGTGTGTGAGTCTGGATGATGTGTGTGTCTGGGTGATGTGTGTGTGTGTGCGTCTGGGTGATGTGTGTGTGTGTGTGTGTGTCTGGGAGATGTGTGTGTGTATCTGGATGATGTGTGTGCGTGCGTCTGGGTGATGTGTGTGTTTTTGGGTGATGTGTGTGTGTATGTGTCTGGGTGATGTGTGTGTGTGTGTCTGGGTGATGTGTGTGTGTGCGTCTGGGTGATGTGTGTGCGTGTCTGGGTGATGTGTGTGTGAGTCTGGGTGATGTTTGTGTGTGTCTGGGTGATGTGTGTATGTCTGGGTGATGTGTGTGTGTGAGTCTGGATGATGTGTGCATCTGGGTGATGTGTGTGTCTGGGTGATGTGTGTGTGTGTCTGGGTGATGTGTGTGTTTCTGGATGATGTGTGTGTGTGTGTCTTTGTGATGTGTGTGCGTATGTGTCCTGGTGATGTATGCGTGTGTGTCTGGGTGATGTGTGTGCGTGTCTGGGTGATGTGTGTGTCTGGGTGATGTGCGTGTGTGTCTGGGTGATGTGTGTGTTTCTGGGTGATGTGTGTGTGTATGTGTCTGGGTGATGTGTGTGTGTGTGTGTCTGGGTGATGTGTGTGTGTGTATCTGGATGATGTGTGTGTATGTGTCTGGGTGATGTGTGTGTGTGTGTGTCTGGGTGATGTGCATGTGTGTCTGGGTGTTGCTGTGTTTCTGGGTGATGTGTGTGCGTGTCTGGGTGATGTGTGTGTGAGTCTGGGTGATGTTTGTGTGTGTCTGGGTGATGTGTGTCTGTGTGTGTCTGGGTGATGGTTTTGTGTGTGTGTCTGGGTGTTGTCTGTGTGTGTGTCTTGTTGATATGTGTGTGTGTGTCTGGGTGATGTGCCTGTGTTTGTCTGGGTGATGTGCGTTTGTGTGTCTGGGTGATGTGTGTGCGTGTGTCTGGGTGATATGCGTGTATGTCTGTGTGATGTGTGTGTGTGTGTCTGTGTGATGTTTATGTGTGTCCTGGTGATGTATGCGTGTGTGTCTGGGTGATGTGTGTGTTTGTCTGGGTGATGAGTGTGTGTGTATGTGTGTCTGGGAGATGTGTGTGTGTGTGTTTGTCTGGGTGATGTGTGTATGTGTCTGGGTGATGTGTGTGTGTGTCTGGGTGATATGTGTGTTTGCCTGGGTGATGTGTGTGTATGTGTTTGGGTGATGTGTGTGTGTGTTTCTGTGTGATGTGTGTGTGTGTCTTGGTGATGTGTGTGTGTGTCTGGGTGATGTGTGTGTGTGTGTGTCTGGGTGATGTGTGTGTGTGTCTGGGTGATGTGTGTGTTTGCCTGGGTGATGTGTGTGTGTGTCTGCGTCTGGGTGATGTTAGTGTGTCTGTGTCTGGGTGATGTGTGTGCGTGTCTGTGTGATGTGTGTGTGTGTGTCTGTGTGATGTATGTTTGTGTGTCTGGGTGATGTGTGTGTTTGTCTGGTTGATGTGTGTGTGTGTGTCTAGGTGATGTGTGTGTGTGTCTGGGTGATGTGTTTGCGTGTGTCTGGGTGATGTGTGTGTGTGTCTTGGTGATGTGTGTTTGCGTGTGTCTGGGTGATGTGTGTGTGTGTCTGGGTGATGTGCGTTTGTGTCTGGGTGATGTGTGTGTGTCTGGGTGATGTGTGTGTGTGTGTGTCTGGGTGATGTGTGTGTGTGTCTGTGTGATGTGTGTGTGTGTCTGTGTGATTTGTCTGTGTGTCTGGGTGATGTGTGAGTTTGACTGGGTGATGTCTGTATCTGCGTGATGTGTGTGTGCATGTCTGGGTGATGTGTGTGCATGTCTGGGTGATGTGTGTGTGTGTGTGTGTCTTGGTGATGTATGTGTGTGTCTGGGTGATGTTTGTGTGTATGTCTGGGTGATGTGTGTGTGTGCCTGGGTGATGTGGGTGTGTGTGTCTGGGTGATGTGTGTGTGTGTGTGTGTGGGTGATGTGTGTGTGTGTATGGGTGATGTTTGTGTGTATGTCTGGGTGATGTGTGTGTGTGTCTGGGTGATGTGTTTGTGTGTGTGTCTGGGTGATGCGTGTGTGTGTCTGGGTGATGTGTGTGTGTGTCTGGGAGGTGTGTGTGTTTTTGGGTGATGTGTGTGTGTATGTGTCTGGGTGATGTGTGTGTGTGTGTCTGGGTGATGTTTATGTGTATGTCTTGGTGATGTGTGTGTATGTCTGGGTGATGTGTGTGTGTGAGTCTGGATGATGTGTGTGTCTGGGTGATGTGTGTATGTGTGCGTCTGGGTGATGTGTGTGTGTGTGTGTGTGTGTGTGTGTCTGGGAGATGTGTGTGTGTATCTGGATGATGTGTGTGCGTGCGTCTGGGTGATGTGTGTGTTTTTGGGTGATGTGTGTGTGTATGTGTCTGGGTGATGTGTGTGTGTGTGTCTGGGTGATGAGTGTGTGTGCGTCTGGGTGATGTGTATGAGTGTCTGGGTGATGTGTGTGTGAGTCTGGGTGATGTTTGTGTGTGTCTGGGTGATGTGTGTATGTCTGGGTGATGTGTGTGTGTGAGTCTGGATGATGTGTGCATCTGGGTGATGTGTGTGTCTGGGTGATGTGTGTGTGTGTCTGGGTGATGTGTTTGTTTCTGGATGATGTGTGTGTGTGTGTCTTTGTGATGTGTGTGCGTATGTGTCCTGGTGATGTATGCGTGTGTGTCTGGGTGATGTGTGTGCGTGTCTGGGTGATGTGTGTGTCTGGGTGATGTGCGTGTGTGTCTGGGTGATGTGTGTGTTTCTGGGTGATGTGTGTGTGTATGTGTCTGGGTGATGTGTGTGTGTGTGTCTGGGTGATGTGTGTGTGTGTATCTGGATGATGTGTGTGTATGTGTCTGGGTGATGTGTGTGTGTGTGTGTCTGGGTGATGTGCATGTGTGTCTGGGTGATGTCTGTGTTTCTGGGTGATGTGTGTGCGTGTCTAGGTGATGTGTGTGTGAGTCTGGGTGATGTTTGTGTGTGTCTGGGTGATGTGTGTCTGTGTGTGTCTGGGTGATGGATTTGTGTGTGTGTCTGGGTGTTGTCTGTGTGTGTGTCTTGTTGATATGTGTGTGTGTGTCTGGGTGATGTGCCTGTGTTTGTCTGGGTGATGTGCGTTTGTGTGTCTGGGTGATGTGTGTGCGTGTGTCTGGGTGATATGCGTGTATGTCTGTGTGATGTGTGTGTGTGTGTGTGTGTGATGTTTATCTGTGTCCTGGTGATGTATGCGTGTGTGTCTGGGTGATGTGTGTGTTTGTCTGGGTGATGAGTGTGTGTGTATGTGTGTCTGGGAGATGTGTGTGTGTGTGTTTGTCTGGGTGATGTGTGTATGTGTCTGGGTGATGTGTGTGTGTGTCTGGGTGATATGTGTGTTTGCCTGGGTGATGTGTGTGTATGTGTTTGGGTGATGTGTGTGTGTGTTTCTGTGTGATGTGTGTGTGTGTCTGGGTGATGTGTGTGTGTGTCTGGGTGATGTGTGTGTGTCTGGGTGATGTGTGTGTGTGTCTGGGTGATGTGTGTGTCTGGGTGATGTGTGTGTGTGTCTGGGTGATGTTTGTGTGTCTGGGTGATTTGTGTGTGTGTCTGGGTGATGTGTGTGTGTCTGGGTGATTTGTGTGTGTGTGTCTGTGTGATGTGTGTGTATGTGTCTGGGTGATGTGTGTCTGTGTCTGGGTGATGTGTGTGTGTGTGTCTGTGTGATGTGTGTGTGTGTCTGGGTGATGTGTGTGCATGTGTCTAGGTGATGTGTGTGACTGTGTGTCTGGGTGATGTGTGTGTCTGGGTGATGTGCGTGTTTGTCTGGGTGATGTGTGTGTGTGTCTGGGTGATGTGTGTGTGTGTCTGGGTGATGTGTGTGCGTGACTGGGCGATGTGTGTGTCTGGGTGATGTGTGTGCGTGACTGGGCGATGTGTGTGTCTGGTTGATGTGTGTGTATGTGTCTGGGAGATGTGTGTGTGTGTGTGTGTGTGAGTGTGTGTCTGGATGATGTGTGTGTGTGTCTGTGTGATGTGTGTGTGTGTGCGACTGTGTGATGTGTGTGTCTGGGTGATGTGTGTTTGTGTGTCTGGGTGATGTGTGTCTGTCTGTGTGATGTGTGTATCTGGGTGATGTGTGTGTGGGTGTCTGAGTGATGTGTTTCTGTCTGGGTGATCTGTGTGTGGGTGTCTGGTTGATGTGCGTGTGTGTCTGGGTGATGTGAGTGTGTGTGTCTGGGTGATGTGTGTGTGCGTCCGGGTGTTGTGTTTGTGTGTATCTGGGTGATGTGTGTGTGTGTCTGGTTGATGTGTGTGTGTGTGTCTGGGTGATGTGTGTGTGAGTGTCTGGGTGATGTGTGTGTGTGTGTCTGGGTGATGTGTGTGTGTGTGTGTGTATGTGTCTGGGTGATGTGTGTGTGTGTCTGGTTGATGTGTGTGTGTTTGTGTCTAAGTGATGTGTGTGTGTGTATCTGGGTGATGTGCGTGTGTGTGTGTCTGGTTGATGTGTGTGTGTGTGTGTGATGTCCGGGTGATGTGTGTGTGTGTGTCTGGGTGATGTGTGTGTGTTTGTGTCTGGGTGATGCGTGCATGTGTGTCTAGGTGATGTTTGTGTGCGTCATGGGGATGTGTGTGTGTGTCTGGGTGATGTGTGTGTGTGTCTGGGTGATGTGCGTGTGTGCCTGGGTGATGTGTGTGTCTGGGTGATGTGTGCATGTGTCTGGGTGATGTCTGTGTGTGTCTGGGTGATGTGTGTATGTGTCTGGGTGATGTGTGTGTGTGTCTGGGTGATGTGTTTGTGTGTGTCTGGGTGATGTGTGTGTATGTCTGAGTGATGTGTGTGTGTGTCTGTGTGATGTATATGTGTGTGTGTGTGTCTGGGTGATGTGTGTGTGTATCTGGATGATGTGTGTGTGTGTCTGGGTGATGGGCGTGTGTGTGTCTGGGTGATATGCGTGTGTCTGGGTGATGTGTGTGTGTGTCTGGGAGATGTGTGTGTGTGTCTTGATGATGTGTGTGTGTGTCTGGGTGATGTGTGTGTGTGTGTGTCTCGGTGATGTGTGTGTGTCTGTGTGATGTGTGTGTGTGTGACTGTGTGATGTGTGTGTGTGTCATGGTGATGTGTGTGTGTGTCTGGGTGATTTGTGTGTGTGTGTCAGGTTGATGTGAGTAACTGGGTGATGTATGTGTGTGTGTCTGGGTGATGTGTGTGTGTGTGTCTGGGTGACATGTCTGTGTGTCTGGGTGATGTGAGTGTGTGTCTGGGTGATGTGTGTGCATGTGTCTAGGTGATGTGTGTGACTGTGTGTCTGGGTGATGTGTGTGTCTGGGTGATGTGCGTGTGTCGCTGGGTGATGTGTGTGTGTGTCTGGGTGATGTGTGTGTTTGTCTGGGTGATGTGCACGTGTGTCTGGGTGATGTGTGTACGTGTGTCTGGGTGATATGCGTGTATGTCTGTGTGATGTGTGTGTGTGTGTCTGTGTGATGTTTATGTGTGTCCTGGTGATGTATGCGTGTGTGTCTGGGTGATGTGTGTGTTTGTCTGGGTGATGAGTGTGTGTGTATGTGTGTCTGGGAGATGTGTGTGTGTGTGTTTGTCTGGGTGATGTGTGTATGTGTCTGGGTGATGTGTGTGTGTGTCTGGGTGATATGTGTGTTTGCCTGGGTGATGTGTGTGTATGTGTTTGGGTGATGTGTGTGTGTGTTTCTGTGTGATGTGTGTGTGTGTCTTGGTGATGTGTGTGTGTGTCTGGGTGATGTGTGTGTGTGTGTGTCTGGGTGATGTGTGTGTGTGTGTCTGGGTGATGTGTGTGTGTGTCTGGGTGATGTGTGTGTTTGCCTGGGTGATGTGTGTGTGTGTCTGCGTCTGGGTGATGTTTGTGTGTCTGTGTCTGGGTGATGTGTGTGCGTGTCTGTGTGATGTGTGTGTGTGTGTCTGTGTGATGTGTGTTTGTGTGTCTGGGTGATGTGTGTGTTTGTCTGGTTGATGTGTGTGTGTGTGTCTAGGTGATGTGTGTGTGTGTCTGGGTGATGTGTTTGCGTGTGTCTGGGTGATGTGTGTGTGTGTCTTGGTGATGTGTGTTTGCGTGTGTCTGGGTGATGTGTGTGTGTGTCTGGGTGATGTGCGTTTGGGTCTGGGTGATGTGTGTGTGTGTCTGGGTGATGTGTGTGTGTGTGTGTCTGGGTGATGTGTGTGTGTGTCTGTGTGATGTGTGTGTGTGTCTGTGTGATTTGTCTGTGTGTCTGGGTGATGTGTGAGTTTGACTGGGTGATGTCTGTATCTGCGTGATGTGTGTGTGCGTGTCTGGGTGATGTGTGTGCATGTCTGGGTGATGTGTGTGTGTGTGTGTGTCTTGGTGATGTATGTGTGTGTCTGGGTGATGTTTGTGTGTATGTCTGGGTGATGTGTGTGTGTGTCTGGGTGATGTGGGTGTGTGTGTCTGGGTGATGTGTGTGTGTGTGTGTGGGTGATGTGTGTGTGTGTATGGGTGATGTTTGTGTGTATGTCTGGGTGATGTGTGTGTGTGTCTGGGTGATGTGTTTGTGTGTGTGTCTGGGTGATGCGTGTGTGTGTCTGGGTGATGTGTGTGTGTGTCTGGGAGGTGTGTGTGTGTGTGTCTGGGTAATGTGTGTATGTCTGTGTGATGTGTGTGTGTGAGTCTGGATGATGTGTGTGTCTGGGTGATGTGTGTGTGTGTGTCTGGGTGATGTGTGTGTGTGTCTGTGTGATGTGTTTGTGTGTGTGTCTGGGTGATGCGTGTGTGTGTCTGGGTGATGTGTGTGTGTGTCTTGGTGATGTGTGTGTGTGTCTGGGTGATGTGTGTGTGTGTGTGTCTGGGTGATGTGTGTGTGTGTGTCTGGGTGATGTGTGTGTGTGTCTGGGTGATGTGTGTGTTTGCCTGGGTGATGTGTGTGTGTGTCTGCATCTGGGTGATGTTTGTGTGTCTGTGTCTGGGTGATGTGTGTGCGTGTCTGTGTGATGTGTGTGTGTGTGTCTGTGTGATGTGTGTTTGTGTGTCTGGGTGATGTGTGTGTTTGTCTGGTTGATGTGTGTGTGTGTGTCTAGGTGATGTGTGTGTGTGTCTGGGTGATGTGTTTGCGTGTGTCTGGGTGATGTGTGTGTGTGTCTTGGTGATGTGTGTTTGCGTGTGTCTGGGTGATGTGTGTGTGTGTCTGGGTGATGTGCGTTTGTGTCTGGGTGATGTGTGTGTGTGTCTGGGTGATGTGTGTGTGTGTGTGTCTGGGTGATGTGTGTGTGTGTCTGTGTGATGTGTGTGTGTGTCTGTGTGATTTGTCTGTGTGTCTGGGTGATGTGTGAGTTTGACTGGGTGATGTCTGTATCTGCGTGATGTGTGTGTGCGTGTCTGGGTGATGTGTGTGCATGTCTGGGTGATGTGTGTGTGTGTGTGTGTCTTGGTGATGTATGTGTGTGTCTGGGTGATGTTTGTGTGTATGTCTGGGTGATGTGTGTGTGTGTCTGGGTGATGTGGGTGTGTGTGTCTGGGTGATGTGTGTGTGTGTGTGTGGGTGATGTGTGTGTGTGTATGGGTGATGTTTGTGTGTATGTCTGGGTGATGTGTGTGTGTGTCTGGGTGATGTGTTTGTGTGTGTGTCTGGGTGATGCGTGTGTGTGTCTGGGTGATGTGTGTGTGTGTCTGGGAGGTGTGTGTGTGTGTGTCTGGGTAATGTGTGTATGTCTGTGTGATGTGTGTGTGTGAGTCTGGATGATGTGTGTGTCTGGGTGATGTGTGTGTGTGTGTCTGGGTGATGTGTGTGTGTGTCTGTGTGATGTGTTTGTGTGTGTGTCTGGGTGATGCGTGTGTGTGTCTGGGTGATGTGTGTGTGTGTCTGGGTGATGTGTGTGTGTGTGTCTGGGTGATGTGCGTGTGTGTCTGTGTGATGTGTGTGTGCGTGTCTGGGTGAAGTGTGTGTGTGTCTGGGTGATGTGTGCGTGTGTCTGGGTGATGTGTGTGTCTGTGCGATGTGTGTGTGTGTCTTGATGATGTGTGTGTGTGTCTGGGTGATGTGTGTGTGTGTGTGTCTCGGTGATGTGTGTGTGTCTGTGTGATGTGTGTGTGTGTGACTGTGTGATGTGTGTGTGTGTCATGGTGATGTGTGTGTGTGTCTGGGTGATTTGTGTGTGTGTGTCAGGGTGATGTGAGTAACTGGGTGATGTATGTGTGTGTGTCTGGGTGATGTGTGTGTGTGTGTCTGGGTGACATGTCTGTGTGTCTGGGTGATGTGAGTGTGTGTCTGGGTGATGTGTGTGCATGTGTCTAGGTGATGTGTGTGACTGTGTGTCTGGGTGATGTGTGTGTCTGGGTGATGTGCGTGTGTCGCTGGGTGATGTGTGTGTGTGTCTGGGTGATGTGTGTGTTTGTCTGGGTGATGTGCACGTGTGTCTGGGTGATGTGTGTACGTGTGTCTGGGTGATATGCGTGTATGTCTGTGTGATGTGTGTGTGTGTGTCTGTGTGATGTTTATGTGTGTCCTGGTGATGTATGCGTGTGTGTCTGGGTGATGTGTGTGTTTGTCTGGGTGATGAGTGTGTGTGTATGTGTGTCTGGGAGATGTGTGTGTGTGTGTTTGTCTGGGTGATGTGTGTATGTGTCTGGGTGATGTGTGTGTGTGTCTGGGTGATATGTGTGTTTGCCTGGGTGATGTGTGTGTATGTGTTTGGGTGATGTGTGTGTGTGTTTCTGTGTGATGTGTGTGTGTGTCTTGGTGATGTGTGTGTGTGTCTGGGTGATGTGTGTGTGTGTGTGTCTGGGTGATGTGTGTGTGTGTGTCTGGGTGATGTGTGTGTGTGTCTGGGTGATGTGTGTGTTTGCCTGGGTGATGTGTGTGTGTGTCTGCGTCTGGGTGATGTTTGTGTGTCTGTGTCTGGGTGATGTGTGTGCGTGTCTGTGTGATGTGTGTGTGTGTGTCTGTGTGATGTGTGTTTGTGTGTCTGGGTGATGTGTGTGTTTGTCTGGTTGATGTGTGTGTGTGTGTCTAGGTGATGTGTGTGTGTGTCTGGGTGATGTGTTTGCGTGTGTCTGGGTGATGTGTGTGTGTGTCTTGGTGATGTGTGTTTGCGTGTGTCTGGGTGATGTGTGTGTGTGTCTGGGTGATGTGCGTTTGTGTCTGGGTGATGTGTGTGTGTGTCTGGGTGATGTGTGTGTGTGTGTGTCTGGGTGATGTGTGTGTGTGTCTGTGTGATGTGTGTGTGTGTCTGTGTGATTTGTCTGTGTGTCTGGGTGATGTGTGAGTTTGACTGGGTGATGTCTGTATCTGCGTGATGTGTGTGTGCGTGTCTGGGTGATGTGTGTGCATGTCTGGGTGATGTGTGTGTGTGTGTGTGTCTTGGTGATGTATGTGTGTGTCTGGGTGATGTTTGTGTGTATGTCTGGGTGATGTGTGTGTGTGTCTGGGTGATGTGGGTGTGTGTGTCTGGGTGATGTGTGTGTGTGTGTGTGGGTGATGTGTGTGTGTGTATGGGTGATGTTTGTGTGTATGTCTGGGTGATGTGTGTGTGTGTCTGGGTGATGTGTTTGTGTGTGTGTCTGGGTGATGCGTGTGTGTGTCTGGGTGATGTGTGTGTGTGTCTGGGAGGTGTGTGTGTGTGTGTCTGGGTAATGTGTGTATGTCTGTGTGATGTGTGTGTGTGAGTCTGGATGATGTGTGTGTCTGGGTGATGTGTGTGTGTGTGTCTGGGTGATGTGTGTGTGTGTCTGTGTGATGTGTTTGTGTGTGTGTCTGGGTGATGCGTGTGTGTGTCTGGGTGATGTGTGTGTGTGTCTTGGTGATGTGTGTGTGTGTCTGGGTGATGTGTGTGTGTGTGTGTCTGGGTGATGTGTGTGTGTGTGTCTGGGTGATGTGTGTGTGTGTCTGGGTGATGTGTGTGTTTGCCTGGGTGATGTGTGTGTGTGTCTGCGTCTGGGTGATGTTTGTGTGTCTGTGTCTGGGTGATGTGTGTGCGTGTCTGTGTGATGTGTGTGTGTGTGTCTGTGTGATGTGTGTTTGTGTGTCTGGGTGATGTGTGTGTTTGTCTGGTTGATGTGTGTGTGTGTGTCTAGGTGATGTGTGTGTGTGTCTGGGTGATGTGTTTGCGTGTGTCTGGGTGATGTGTGTGTGTGTCTTGGTGATGTGTGTTTGCGTGTGTCTGGGTGATGTGTGTGTGTGTCTGGGTGATGTGCGTTTGTGTCTGGGTGATGTGTGTGTGTGTCTGGGTGATGTGTGTGTGTGTGTGTCTGGGTGATGTGTGTGTGTGTCTGTGTGATGTGTGTGTGTGTCTGTGTGATTTGTCTGTGTGTCTGGGTGATGTGTGAGTTTGACTGGGTGATGTCTGTATCTGCGTGATGTGTGTGTGCGTGTCTGGGTGATGTGTGTGCATGTCTGGGTGATGTGTGTGTGTGTGTGTGTCTTGGTGATGTATGTGTGTGTCTGGGTGATGTTTGTGTGTATGTCTGGGTGATGTGTGTGTGTGTCTGGGTGATGTGGGTGTGTGTGTCTGGGTGATGTGTGTGTGTGTGTGTGGGTGATGTGTGTGTGTGTATGGGTGATGTTTGTGTGTATGTCTGGGTGATGTGTGTGTGTGTCTGGGTGATGTGTTTGTGTGTGTGTCTGGGTGATGCGTGTGTGTGTCTGGGTGATGTGTGTGTGTGTCTGGGAGGTGTGTGTGTGTGTGTGTCTGGGTAATGTGTGTATGTCTGTGTGATGTGTGTGTGTGAGTCTGGATGATGTGTGTGTCTGGGTGATGTGTGTGTGTCTGGGTGATGTGTGTGTGTGTCTGTGTGATGTGTTTGTGTGTGTGTCTGGGTGATGCGTGTGTGTGTCTGGGTGATGTGTGTGTGTGTCTGGGTGATGTGTGTGTGTGTGTCTGGGTGATGTGCGTGTGTGTCTGTGTGATGTGTGTGTGCGTGTCTGGGTGAAGTGTGTGTGTGTCTGGGTGATGTGTGCGTGTGTCTGGGTGATGTGTGTGTCTGTGCGATGTGTGTGTGTGGCTGGATGATGTGTGCGTGTTTCTGGGTGATGTGCGTGTGTGTCTGGGTGATGTGTGCATGTATCTGGGTGATGTGTGTGTTTGTGATTCTGGGTGATGTGCTTGTGTGTCTGGGTGATGTGTGTGTGTGTCTGGTTGATGTGTGTGTGTGTGTCTGGGTGATGTGTGTGTGAGTGTCTGGGTGATGTGTGTGTGTGTCTGGGTGATGTGTGTGTGTGTGTGTGTATGTGTCTGGGTGATGTGTGTGTGTGTCTGGTTGATGTGTGTGTGTTTGTGTCTAAGTGATGTGTGTGTGTGTATCTGGGTGATGTGCGTGTGTGTGTGTCTGGTTGATGTGTGTGTGTGTGTGATGTCCGGGTGATGTGTGTGTGTGTGTCTGGGTGATGTGTGTGTGTTTGTGTCTGGGTGATGCGTGCATGTGTGTCTAGGTGATGTGTGTGTACGTCATGGGGATGTGTGTGTGTGTCTGGGTGATGTGTGTGTGTGTCTGGGTGATGTGCGTGTGTGCCTGGGTGATGTGTGTGTCTGGGTGATGTGTGCATGTGTCTGGGTGATGTCTGTGTGTATCTGGGTGATGTGTGTATGTGTCTGGGTGATGTGTGTGTGTGTCTGGGTGATGTGTTTGTGTGTGTCTGGGTGATGTGTGTGTATGTCTGAGTGATGTGTGTGTGTGTCTGTGTGATGTATGTGTGTGTGTGTGTGTCTGGGTGATGTGTGTGTGTATCTGGGTGATGTGTGTGTGTGTCTGGGTGATGGGCGTGTGTGTGTCTGGGTGATATGCGTGTGTCTGGGTGATGTGTGTGTGAGTCTGGGAGATGTGTGTGTGTGTCTTGATGATGTGTGTGTGTGTCTGGGTGATGTGTGTGTGTTTGTGTCTCGGTGATGTGTGTGTGTCTGTGTGATGTGTGTGTGTGTGACTGTGTGATGTGTGTGTGTGTCATGGTGATGTGTGTGTGTGTCTGGGTGATTTGTGTGTGTGTGTCAGGGTGATGTGAGTAACTGGGTGATGTATGTGTGTGTGTCTGGGTGATGTGTGCGTGTGTGTCTGGGTGACATGTGTGTGTGTCTGGGTGATGTGTTTGTGTGTCTGGGTGATGTGTGTGCATGTGTCTAGGTGATGTGTGTGACTGTGTGCCTGGGTGATGTGTGTGTCTGGGTGATGTGCGTGTGTCGCTGGGTGATGTGTGTGTGTGTCTGGGTGATGTGTGTGTTTGTCTGGGTGATGTGCACGTGTGTCTGGGTGATGTGTGTACGTGTGTCTGGGTGATATGCGTGTATGTCTGTGTGATGTGTGTGTGTGTGTCTGTGTGATGTTTATGTGTGTCCTGGTGATGTATGCGTGTGTGTCTGGGTGATGTGTGTGTTTGTCTGGGTGATGAGTGTGTGTGTATGTGTGTCTGGGAGATGTGTGTGTGTGTGTTTGTCTGGGTGATGTGTGTATGTGTCTGGGTGATGTGTGTGTGTGTCTGGGTGATATGTGTGTTTGCCTGGGTGATGTGTGTGTATGTGTTTGGGTGATGTGTGTGTGTGTTTCTGTGTGATGTGTGTGTGTGTCTTGGTGATGTGTGTGTGTGTCTGGGTGATGTGTGTGTGTGTGTGTGTCTGGGTGATGTGTGTGTGTGTGTCTGGGTGATGTGTGTGTGTGTCTGGGTGATGTGTGTGTTTGCCTGGGTGATGTGTGTGTGTGTCTGCGTCTGGGTGATGTTTGTGTGTCTGTGTCTGGGTGATGTGTGTGCGTGTCTGTGTGATGTGTGTGTGTGTGTCTGTGTGATGTGTGTTTGTGTGTCTGGGTGATGTGTGTGTTTGTCTGGTTGATGTGTGTGTGTGTGTCTAGGTGATGTGTGTGTGTGTCTGGGTGATGTGTTTGCGTGTGTCTGGGTGATGTGTGTGTGTGTCTTGGTGATGTGTGTTTGCGTGTGTCTGGGTGATGTGTGTGTGTGTCTGGGTGATGTGCGTTTGTGTCTGGGTGATGTGTGTGTGTGTCTGGGTGATGTGTGTGTGTGTGTGTCTGGGTGATGTGTGTGTGTGTCTGTGTGATGTGTGTGTGTGTCTGTGTGATTTGTCTGTGTGTCTGGGTGATGTGTGAGTTTGACTGGGTGATGTCTGTATCTGCGTGATGTGTGTGTGCGTGTCTGGGTGATGTGTGTGCATGTCTGGGTGATTTGTGTGTGTGTGTGTGTGTCTTGGTGATGTATGTGTGTGTCTGGGTGATGTTTGTGTGTATGTCTGGGTGATGTGTGTGTGTGTCTGGGTGATGTGGGTGTGTGTGTCTGGGTGATGTGTGTGTGTGTGTGTGGGTGATGTGTGTGTGTGTATGGGTGATGTTTGTGTGTATGTCTGGGTGATGTGTGTGTGTGTCTGGGTGATGTGTTTGTGTGTGTGTCTGGGTGATGCGTGTGTGTGTCTGGGTGATGTGTGTGTGTGTCTGGGAGGTGTGTGTGTGTGTGTCTGGGTAATGTGTGTATGTCTGTGTGATGTGTGTGTGTGAGTCTGGATGATGTGTGTGTCTGGGTGATGTGTGTGTGTGTGCGTCTCGGTGATGTGTGTGTGTGTGTGTGTGTCTGGGTGATGTGTGTGTGTATCTGGATGATGTGTGTGCGTGTGTCTGTGTGATGTGAGTGTCTCGGTGATCTGTGTGTGTGTCTGGGTGATGTGTGTGTTTCTGGGTGATGTGTGTTTGTGTGTGTCTGGGTGATGTGTGTGTGTGTGTGTCTGGGTGATGTGTGTGTGTGTCTTTGTGATGTGTGTGTGTGTGTCTGGGTGATGTGCGTGTGTGTCTGGGTGATGTGTGTGTCTGGGTGATGTGTGTGTGTGTGTCTGGGTGATGTGTGTGTGTGTCTGGGTGATGTGTGTGTTTGCCTGGGTGATGTGTGTGTGTGTCTGCGTCTGGGTGATGTTTGTGTGTCTGTGTCTGGGTGATGTGTGTGCGTGTCTGTGTGATGTGTGTGTGTGTGTCTGTGTGATGTGTGTTTGTGTGTCTGGGTGATGTGTGTGTTTGTCTGGATGATGTGTGTGTCTGGGTGATGTGTGTGTGTGTGTCTGGGTGATGTGTGTGTGTGTCTGTGTGATGTGTTTGTGTGTGTGTCTGGGTGATGCGTGTGTGTGTCTGGGTGATGTGTGTGTGTGTCTGGGTGATGTGTGTGTGTGTGTCTGGGTGATGTGCGTGTGTGTCTGTGTGATGTGTGTGTGCGTGTCTGGGTGAAGTGTGTGTGTGTCTGGGTGATGTGTGCGTGTGTCTGGGTGATGTGTGTGTCTGTGCGATGTGTGTGTGTGGCTGGATGATGTGTGTGTGTTTCTGGGTGATGTGCGTGTGTGTCTGGGTGATGTGTGCATGTATCTGGGTGATGTGTGTGTTTGTGATTCTGGGTGATGTGCTTGTGTGTCTGGGTGATGTGTGTGTGTGTCTGGTTGATGTGTGTGTGTGTGTCTGGGTGATGTGTGTGTGAGTGTCTGGGTGATGTGTGTGTGTGTGTCTGGGTGATGTGTGTGTGTGTGTGTGTATGTGTCTGGGTGATGTGTGTGTGTGTCTGGTTGATGTGTGTGTGTTTGTGTCTAAGTGATGTGTGTGTGTGTATCTGGGTGATGTGCGTGTGTGTGTGTCTGGTTGATGTGTGTGTGTGTGTGATGTCCGGGTGATGTGTGTTTGTGTGTCTGGGTGATGTGTGTGTGTTTGTGTCTGGGTGATGCGTGCATGTGTGTCTAGGTGATGTGTGTGTGCGTCATGGGGATGTGTGTGTGTGTCTGGGTGATGTGTGTGTGTGTCTGGGTGATGTGCGTGTGTGCCTGGGTGATGTGTGTGTCTGGGTGATGTGTGCATGTGTCTGGGTGATGTCTGTGTGTGTCTGGGTGATGTGTGTATGTGTCTGGGTGATGTGTGTGTGTGTCTGGGTGATGTGTTTGTGTGTGTCTGGGTGATGTGTGTGTATGTCTGAGTGATGTGTGTGTGTGTCTGTGTGATGTATGTGTGTGTGTGTGTCTGGGTGATGTGTGTGTGTATCTGGGTGATGTGTTTGTGTGTCTGGGTGATGGGCGTGTGTGTGTCTGGGTGATATGCGTGTGTCTGGGTGATGTGTGTGTGTGTCTGGGAGATGTGTGTGTGTGTCTTGATGATGTGTGTGTGTGTCTGGGTGATGTGTGTGTGTTTGTGTCTCGGTGATGTGTGTGTGTCTGTGTGATGTGTGTGTGTGTGACTGTGTGATGTGTGTGTGTGTCATGGTGATGTGTGTGTGTGTCTGGGTGATTTGTGTGTGTGTGTCAGGGTGATGTGAGTAACTGGGTGATGTATGTGTGTGTGTCTGGGTGATGTGTGTGTGTGTGTCTGGGTGACATGTGTGTGTGTCTGGGTGATGTGTGTGTGTGTCTGGGTGATGTGTGTGCATGTGTCTAGGTGATGTGTGTGACTGTGTGCCTGGGTGATGTGTGTGTCTGGGTGATGTGCGTGTGTCGCTGGGTGATGTGTGTGTGTGTCTGGGTGATGTGTGTGTTTGTCTGGGTGATGTGCACGTGTGTCTGGGAGATGTGTGTACGTGTGTCTGGGTGATATGCGTGTATGTCTGTGTGATGTGTGTGTGTGTGTCTGTGTGATGTTTATGTGTGTCCTGGTGATGTATGCGTGTGTGTCTGGGTGATGTGTGTGTTTGTCTGGGTGATGAGTGTGTGTGTATGTGTGTCTGGGAGATGTGTGTGTGTGTGTTTGTCTGGGTGATGTGTGTATGTGTCTGGGTGATGTGTGTGTGTGTCTGGGTGATACGTGTGTTTGCCTGGGTGATGTGTGTGTATGTGTTTGGGTGATGTGTGTGTGTGTTTCTGTGTGATGTGTGTGTGTGTCTTGGTGATGTGTGTGTGTGTCTGGGTGATGTGTGTGTGTGTGTGTGTCTGGGTGATGTGTGTGTGTGTGTCTGGGTGATGTGTGTGTGTGTCTGGGTGATGTGTGTGTTTGCCTGGGTGATGTGTGTGTGTGTCTGCGTCTGGGTGATGTTTGTGTGTCTGTGTCTGGGTGATGTGTGTGCGTGTCTGTGTGATGTGTGTGTGTGTGTCTGTGTGATGTGTGTTTGTGTGTCTGGGTGATGTGTGTGTTTGTCTGGTTGATGTGTGTGTGTGTGTCTAGGTGATGTGGGTGTGTGTCTGGGTGATGTGTTTGCGTGTGTCCGGGTGATGTGTGTGTGTGTCTTGGTGATGTGTGTTTGCGTGTGTCTGGGTGATGTGTGTGTGTGTCTGGGTGATGTGCGTTTGTGTCTGGGTGATGTGTGTGTGTGTCTGGGTGATGTGTGTGTGTGTGTGTCTGGGTGATGTGTGTGTGTGTCTGTGTGATGTGTGTGTGTGTCTGTGTGATTTGTCTGTGTGTCTGGGTGATGTGTGAGTTTGACTGGGTGATGTCTGTATCTGCGTGATGTGTGTGTGCGTGTCTGGGTGATGTGTGTGCATGTCTGGGTGATGTGTGTGTGTGTGTGTGTCTTGGTGATGTATGTGTGTGTCTGGGTGATGTTTGTGTGTATGTCTGGGTGATGTGTGTGTGTGTCTGGGTGATGTGGGTGTGTGTGTCTGGGTGATGTGTGTGTGTGTGTGTGTGGGTGATGTGTGTGTGTGTATGGGTGATGTTTGTGTGTATGTCTGGGTGATGTGTGTGTGTGTCTGGGTGATGTGTTTGTGTGTGTGTCTGGGTGATGCGTGTGTGTGTCTGGGTGATGTGTGTGTGTGTCTGGGAGGTGTGTGTGTGTGTGTCTGGGTAATGTGTGTATGTCTGTGTGATGTGTGTGTGTGAGTCTGGATGATGTGTGTGTCTGGGTGATGTGTGTGTGTGTGCGTCTCGGTGATGTGTGTGTGTGTGTGTGTGTCTGGGTGATGTGTGTGTGTATCTGGATGATGTGTGTGCGTGTGTCTGTGTGATGTGAGTGTCTCGGTGATCTGTGTGTGTGTCTGGGTGATGTGTGTGTTTCTGGGTGATGTGTGTTTGTGTGTGTCTGGGTGATGTGTGTGTGTGTGTCTGGGTGATGTGTGTGTGTGTCTTTGTGATGTGTGTGTGTGTGTCTGGGTGATGTGCGTGTGTGTCTGGGTGATGTGTGTGTGTGTGTCTGTGTGATGTATGTGTGTGTGTGTGTGTCTGGGTGATGTGTGTGTGTGTCTGTGTGATGTGCGTGTGTGTGTCTGGGTGATGTGCGTGTGTGTCTGGGTGATGTGTGTGTGTGTGTCTGGATGATGTGTGTGTGTGTGTCTGGGTGATGTGTGTGTGTGTCCAGGAGATGTGTGTGTGTTTCTGGCGATGTGTGTGTCTGGGTGATGTGTGTGTGTGTCTGGGTGATGTGTGTGTGTGTGTCTGGGTAATGTGTGCGTTTGTCTGGGTGATGTGTGTGTGTGTCTGGGTGATGTGTGTGTGTGCCTGGGTGATGTGTGTACTTGTGTCTGGGTGATGTGTGTGTCTGTCTGATGTGCGTGTGTGGTGGGGAGATGTGTGTGTGTGTCTGGGTGATATGTGTGTGTGTCTGGGTGATGTGCACGTGTGTCTGGGTGATGAGCGTGTGTGTCTGGGTGATGTGTGTGTGTGAGTCTGGGTGATGTGTGTGTGTGGCTAGGAGATGTTTGTGTGTGTCTTGGTGATATGTGTGTGCGTCAGGGTGATATATGTGTGTGTGTCTGGGTGATGTGTGTGTGTGTGTCTGGGTGTTGTGTGTGTGTGTGTCTGGGTGATGTGTGTGTGTGTGTTTGGGTGATGCTTGTGTCTGGGTGATGTGTGTGTCTGGGTGATGTGTGTGTGTCTGGGTGATGTGTCTGTGTGTGTCTGGGTGATGTTTGTGCGTGTCTGGGTGATGTGTGTGTGTGTGTCAGGTTGATGTGTGTGTGCGTGACTCTGGTTGATGTGTGTGTGTGTCTGGGTGATGTGTGTGTGTGTGTGTGTGTCTGTGTGATATGTGTGTGTGTGTCTGGGTGATGTGTGTGTCTGTCTTGGTGATGTGTGTGTGTTTCTCGGTGATGTGTGTGTGTGTGTGTGTCTGGGTGATGTGTGTGTGTGTCTGTGTGATGTGCTTCTGTGTGTCTGTGTGCTGTGTCTGTGCGTCTGTCTGATGTGCGTGTGTGGCGGGGAGATGTGTGTGTGTGTCTGGGTGATATGTGTGTGTGTCTGGGTGATATGTGTGTGTGTCTGGGTGATGTGCACGTGTGTCTGGGTGATGAGCGTGTGTGTCTGGGTGATGTGTGTGTGAGTCTGGGTGATGTGTGTGTGTGGCTAGGAGATGTTTGTGTGTGTCTTGGTGATATGTGTGTGCGTCAGGGTGATATATGTGTGTGTGTCTGGGTGATGTGTGTGTGTGTGTCTGGGTGTTGTGTGTGTGTGTGTCTGGGTGATGTGTGTGTGTGTGTTTGGGTGATGTTTGTGTCTGGGTGATGTGTGTGTCTGGGTGATGTGTGTGTGTCTGGGTAATGTGTCTGTGTGTGTCTGGGTGATGTTTGTGTGTGTCTGGGTGATGTGTGTGTGTGTGTCTGGTTGATGTGTGTGTGTGTGATTCTGGTTGATGTGTTTGTGTTTCTGGGTGATGTGTGTGTGTGTGTGTGTCTGTGTGATATGTGTGTGTGTGTCTGGGTGATGTGTGTGTCTGTCTTGGTGATGTGTGTGTGTTTCTCGGTGATGTGTGTGTGTGTGTGTGTGTCTGGGTGATGTGTGTGTGTGTCTGTGTGATGTGCTTCTGTGTGTCTGTGTGCTTTGTCTGTGTGTCTGGGTGATGTGTGTGTATCTCTGGGTGATGTGTGTGCATGTCTGGGTGATGTGTGTGTGTGTGTGTCTGGGTGATGTGTGTGTGTGTCTGGGTGATGTTTGTGTGTATGTCTGGGTGATGTGTGTGTGTGTCTGGGTGGTGTGTGTGTGTGTGTGTCTGGGTGATGTGTGTGTGTGTGTGTCTGGGTGATGTGTGTCTGTGTCTGGGTGATGTTTGTGTGTATGTCTGGGTGATGTGTGTGTGTGTCTGGGTGACGTGTGTGTGTGTGTGTCTGGGTGATGCGTTTGTGTGTCTGGGTGATGTGTGTGTGTGTCTGGGAGGTGTGTGTGTGTGTGTGTCTGGGTGATGTGTGTATGTCTGTGTGATGTGTGTGTGTGAGTCTGGATGATGTCTGTGTCTGGCTGATGTGTGTGTGTCCCTGGGTGATGTGTGTGTGTCCCTGGGTGATGTGTGTGTGTGTCTGTGTCTGGGTGATGTTTGCGTGTCTGTGTCTGGGTGATGTGTGTGTGTGTCTGGGTGATGTGTGTGTGTTTGTCTGGGTGATGTGTGTGTGTGTCTCTGGGTGATGTGTGTGCGTGTCTGGGTGATGTGTGTGTGTGTCTAGGTGATGTTTGTGTGTATGTCTGGGTGATGTCTGTGTGTGTCTGGGTGATGTGTGTGTGTGTGTCTGGGTGATGTGTGTGTGTGTGTGTCTGGGTGATGTGTGTGTGTGTCTGGGTTATGTTTATGTGTATGTCTGGGTGATGTGTGTGTATGTCTGGGTGATGTGTGTGTGTGAGTCTGGATGATGTGTGTGTCTGGGTGATGTGTGTGTGTGTGCGTCTGGGTGATGTGTGTGTGTGTGTGTGTGTGTGTGTCTGGGAGATGTGTGTGTGTATCTGGATGATGTGTGTGCGTGCGTCTGGGTGATGTTTGTGTTTTTGGGTGATGTGTGTGTGTATGTGTCTGGGTGATGTGTGTGTGTGTGTGTGTCTGGGTGATGTGTGTGTGTGCGTCTGGGTGATGTGTGTGCGTGTCTGGGTGATGTGTGTGTGAGTCTGGGTGATGTTTGTGTGTGTCTGGGTGATGTGTGTATGTCTGGGTGATGTTCGTGTGTGTGAGTCTGGATGATGTGTGCATCTGGGTGATGTGTGTGTCTGGGTGATGTGTGTGTGTGTCTGGGTGATGTGTGTGTTTCTGGATGATGTGTGTGTGTGTGTCTTTGTGCTGTGTGTGCGTATGTGTCCTGGTGATGTATGCGTGTGTGTCTGGGTGATGTGTGTGCGTGTCTGGGTGATGTGTGTGTCTGGGTGATGTGCGCGTGTGTCTGGGTGATGTGTGTGTTTCTGGGTGATGTGTGTGTGTATGTGTCTGGGTGATGTGTGTGTGTGTGTCTGGGTGATGTGTGTGTGTGTATCTGGATGATGTGTGTGTATGTGTCTGGGTGATGTGTGTGTGTGTGTGTCTGGGTGATGTGCATGTGTGTCTGGGTGATGTCTGTGTTTCTGGGTGATGTGTGTGCGTGTCTGGGTGATGTGTGTGTGAGTCTGGGTGATGTTTGTGTGTGTCTGGGTGATGTGTGTCTGTGTGTGTCTGGGTGATGGTTTTGTGTGTGTGTCTGGGTGTTGTCTGTGTGTGTGTCTTGTTGATATGTGTGTGTGTGTCTGGGTGATGTGCCTGTGTTTGTCTGGGTGATGTGCGTTTGTGTGTCTGGGTGATGTGTGTGCGTGTGTCTGGGTGATATGCGTGTATGTCTGTGTGATGTGTGTGTGTGTGTCTGTGTGATGTTATGTGTGTCCTGGTGATGTATGCGTGTGTGTCTGGGTGATGTGTGTGTTTGTCTGGGTGATGAGTGTGTGTGTATGTGTGTCTGGGAGATGTGTGTGTGTGTGTTTGTCTGGGTGATGTGTGTATGTGTCTGGGTGATGTGTGTGTGTGTCTGGGTGATATGTGTGTTTGCCTGGGTGATGTGTGTGTATGTGTTTGGGTGATGTGTGTGTGTGTTTCTGTGTGATGTGTGTGTGTGTCTTGGTGATGTGTGTGTGTGTCTGGGTGATGTGTGTGTGTGTGTGTCTGGGTGATGTGTGTGTGTGTGTCTGGGTGATGTGTGTGTGTGTCTGGGTGATGTGTGTGTTTGCCTGGGTGATGTGTGTGTGTGTCTGCGTCTGGGTGATGTGTGTGTGTCTGTGTCTGGGTGATGTGTGTGCGTGTCTGTGTGATGTGTGTGTGTGTGTCTGTGTGATGTGTGTTTGTGTGTCTGGGTGATGTGTGTGTTTGTCTGGTTGATGTGTGTGTGTGTGTGTCTAGGTGATGTGTGTGTGTGTCTGGGTGATGTGTTTGCGTGTGTCTGGGTGATGTGTGTGTGTGAGTCTGGGTGATGTGTGTGTGTGGCTAGGAGATGTTTGTGTGTGTCTTGGTGATATGTGTGTGCGTCAGGGTGATATATGTGTGTGTGTCTGGGTGATGTGTGTGTGTGTGTCTGGGTGATGTGTGTGTGTGTCTGGGTGATGTGTGTGTGTGTGTCTGGTTGATGTGTGTGTGTGTGATTCTGGTTGATGTGTGTGTGTGTCTGGGTGATGTGTGTGTGTGTGTGTGTCTGTGTGATATGTGTGTGTGTGTCTGGGTGATGTGTGTGTCTGTCTTGGTGATGTGTGTGTGTTTCTCGGTGATGTGTGTGTGTGTGTGTGTGTCTGGGTGATGTGTGTGTGTGTCTGTGTGATGTGCTTCTGTGTGTCTGTGTGCTGTGTCTGTGTGTCTGGGTGATGTGTGTGTGTCTCTGGGTGATGTGTGTGCATGTCTGGGTGATGTGTGTGTGTGTGTGTGTCTGGGTGATGGGTGTGTGTGTCTGGGTGATGGTTGTGTGTATGTCTGGGTGAAGTGTGTGTGTGTCTGGATGATGTGTGTGTGTATCTGGGTGATGTGTGTGTGTGTCTGGGTGATGTTTGTGTGTATGTCTGGGTGAAGTGTGTGTGTGTCTGGATGATGTGTGTGTGTGTGTGTCTGGGTGTTGTGTGTTTGTGTGTGTCTGGGTGATGTTTGTGTGTGTGTCTGTGTGATGTGCTTGTGTGTGTCTGTGTGATGTGTCTATGTGTCTGGGTGATGTGTGTGTATCTCTGGGTGATGTGTGTGCATGTCTGGGTGATGTGTGTGTGTGTGTGTCTGGGTGATGTGTGTGTGTGTCTGGGTGATGTTTGTGTGTATGTCTGGGTGATGTGTGTGTGTGTCTGGGTGGTGTGTGTGTGTGTGTGTCTGGGTGATGTGTGTGTGTGTGTGTCTGGGTGATGTGTGTCTGTGTCTGGGTGATGTTTGTGTGTATGTCTGGGTGACGTTTGTGTGTGTGTGTCTGGGTGACGTGTGTGTGTGTGTGTCTGGGTGATGCGTTTGTGTGTCTGGGTGATGTGTGTGTGTGTCTGGGTGACGTGTGTGTGTGTGTGTCTGGGTGATGCGTTTGTGTGTCTGGGTGATGTGTGTGTGTGTCTGGGAGGTGTGTGTGTGTGTGTCTGGGTGATGTGTGTATGTCTGTGTGATGTGTGTGTGTGAGTCTGGATGATGTCTGTGTCTGGCTGATGTGTGTGTGTCCCTGGGTGATGTGTGTGTGTCCCTGGGTGATGTGTGTGTGTGTCTGTGTCTGGGTGATGTTTGCGTGTCTGTGTCTGGGTGATGTGTGTGTGTGTCTGGGTGATGTGTGTGTGTTTGTCTGGGTGATGTGTGTGTGTGTTTCTGGGTGATGTGTGTGCGTGTCTGGGTGATGTGTGTGTGTGTCTAGGTGATGTTTGTGTGTATGTCTGGGTGATGTCTGTGTGTGTCTGGGTGATGTGTGTGTGTGTGTCTGGGTGATGTGTGTGTGTGTGTGTCTGGGTGATGTGTGTGTGTGTCTGGGTGATGTTTATGTGTATGTCTGGGTGATGTGTGTGTATGTCTGGGTGATGTGTGTGTGTGAGTCTGGATGATGTGTGTGTCTGGGTGATGTGTGTGTGTGTGCGTCTGGGTGATGTGTGTGTGTGTGTGTGTGTCTGGGAGATGTGTGTGTGTATCTGGATGATGTGTGTGCGTGCGTCTGGGTGATGTGTGTGTTTTTGGGTGATGTGTGTGTGTATGTGTCTGGGTGATGTGTGTGTGTGTGTCTGGGTGATGTGTGTGTGTGCGTCTGGGTGATGTGTGTGCGTGTCTGGGTGATGTGTGTGTGAGTCTGGGTGATGTTTGTGTGTGTCTGGGTGATGTGTGTATGTCTGGGTGATGTGTGTGTGTGAGTCTGGATGATGTGTGCATCTGGGTGATGTGTGTGTCTGGGTGATGTGTGTGTGTGTCTGGGTGATGTGTGTGTTTCTGGATGATGTGTGTGTGTGTGTCTTTGTGATGTGTGTGCGTATGTGTCCTGGTGATGTATGCGTGTGTGTCTGGGTGATGTGTGTGCGTGTCTGGGTGATGTGTGTGTCTGGGTGATGTGCGTGTGTGTCTGGGTGATGTGTGTGTTTCTGGGTGATGTGTGTGTGTATGTGTCTGGGTGATGTGTGTGTGTGTGTGTCTGGGTGATGTGTGTGTGTGTATCTGGATGATGTGTGTGTATGTGTCTGGGTGATGTGTGTGTGTGTGTGTCTGGGTGATGTGCATGTGTGTCTGGGTGTTGCTGTGTTTCTGGGTGATGTGTGTGCGTGTCTGGGTGATGTGTGTGTGAGTCTGGGTGATGTTTGTGTGTGTCTGGGTGATGTGTGTCTGTGTGTGTCTGGGTGATGGTTTTGTGTGTGTGTCTGGGTGTTGTCTGTGTGTGTGTCTTGTTGATATGTGTGTGTGTGTCTGGGTGATGTGCCTGTGTTTGTCTGGGTGATGTGCGTTTGTGTGTCTGGGTGATGTGTGTGCGTGTGTCTGGGTGATATGCGTGTATGTCTGTGTGATGTGTGTGTGTGTGTCTGTGTGATGTTTATGTGTGTCCTGGTGATGTATGCGTGTGTGTCTGGGTGATGTGTGTGTTTGTCTGGGTGATGAGTGTGTGTGTATGTGTGTCTGGGAGATGTGTGTGTGTGTGTTTGTCTGGGTGATGTGTGTATGTGTCTGGGTGATGTGTGTGTGTGTCTGGGTGATATGTGTGTTTGCCTGGGTGATGTGTGTGTATGTGTTTGGGTGATGTGTGTGTGTGTTTCTGTGTGATGTGTGTGTGTGTCTTGGTGATGTGTGTGTGTGTCTGGGTGATGTGTGTGTGTGTGTGTCTGGGTGATGTGTGTGTGTGTCTGGGTGATGTGTGTGTTTGCCTGGGTGATGTGTGTGTGTGTCTGCGTCTGGGTGATGTTAGTGTGTCTGTGTCTGGGTGATGTGTGTGCGTGTCTGTGTGATGTGTGTGTGTGTGTCTGTGTGATGTATGTTTGTGTGTCTGGGTGATGTGTGTGTTTGTCTGGTTGATGTGTGTGTGTGTGTCTAGGTGATGTGTGTGTGTGTCTGGGTGATGTGTTTGCGTGTGTCTGGGTGATGTGTGTGTGTGTCTTGGTGATGTGTGTTTGCGTGTGTCTGGGTGATGTGTGTGTGTGTCTGGGTGATGTGCGTTTGTGTCTGGGTGATGTGTGTGTGTCTGGGTGATGTGTGTGTGTGTGTGTCTGGGTGATGTGTGTGTGTGTCTGTGTGATGTGTGTGTGTGTCTGTGTGATTTGTCTGTGTGTCTGGGTGATGTGTGAGTTTGACTGGGTGATGTCTGTATCTGCGTGATGTGTGTGTGCATGTCTGGGTGATGTGTGTGCATGTCTGGGTGATGTGTGTGTGTGTGTGTGTCTTGGTGATGTATGTGTGTGTCTGGGTGATGTTTGTGTGTATGTCTGGGTGATGTGTGTGTGTGCCTGGGTGATGTGGGTGTGTGTGTCTGGGTGATGTGTGTGTGTGTGTGTGTGGGTGATGTGTGTGTGTGTATGGGTGATGTTTGTGTGTATGTCTGGGTGATGTGTGTGTGTGTCTGGGTGATGTGTTTGTGTGTGTGTCTGGGTGATGCGTGTGTGTGTCTGGGTGATGTGTGTGTGTGTCTGGGAGGTGTGTGTGTTTTTGGGTGATGTGTGTGTGTATGTGTCTGGGTGATGTGTGTGTGTGTGTCTGGGTGATGTTTATGTGTATGTCTTGGTGATGTGTGTGTATGTCTGGGTGATGTGTGTGTGTGAGTCTGGATGATGTGTGTGTCTGGGTGATGTGTGTGTGTGTGCGTCTGGGTGATGTGTGTGTGTGTGTGTGTGTGTGTGTGTCTGGGAGATGTGTGTGTGTATCTGGATGATGTGTGTGCGTGCGTCTGGGTGATGTGTGTGTTTTTGGGTGATGTGTGTGTGTATGTGTCTGGGTGATGTGTGTGTGTGTGTCTGGGTGATGAGTGTGTGTGCGTCTGGGTGATGTGTATGAGTGTCTGGGTGATGTGTGTGTGAGTCTGGGTGATGTTTGTGTGTGTCTGGGTGATGTGTGTATGTCTGGGTGATGTGTGTGTGTGAGTCTGGATGATGTGTGCATCTGGGTGATGTGTGTGTCTGGGTGATGTGTGTGTGTGTCTGGGTGATGTGTTTGTTTCTGGATGATGTGTGTGTGTGTGTCTTTGTGATGTGTGTGCGTATGTGTCCTGGTGATGTATGCGTGTGTGTCTGGGTGATGTGTGTGCGTGTCTGGGTGATGTGTGTGTCTGGGTGATGTGCGTGTGTGTCTGGGTGATGTGTGTGTTTCTGGGTGATGTGTGTGTGTATGTGTCTGGGTGATGTGTGTGTGTGTGTCTGGGTGATGTGTGTGTGTGTATCTGGATGATGTGTGTGTATGTGTCTGGGTGATGTGTGTGTGTGTGTGTCTGGGTGATGTGCATGTGTGTCTGGGTGATGTCTGTGTTTCTGGGTGATGTGTGTGCGTGTCTAGGTGATGTGTGTGTGAGTCTGGGTGATGTTTGTGTGTGTCTGGGTGATGTGTGTCTGTGTGTGTCTGGGTGATGGATTTGTGTGTGTGTCTGGGTGTTGTCTGTGTGTGTGTCTTGTTGATATGTGTGTGTGTGTCTGGGTGATGTGCCTGTGTTTGTCTGGGTGATGTGCGTTTGTGTGTCTGGGTGATGTGTGTGCGTGTGTCTGGGTGATATGCGTGTATGTCTGTGTGATGTGTGTGTGTGTGTGTGTGTGATGTTTATCTGTGTCCTGGTGATGTATGCGTGTGTGTCTGGGTGATGTGTGTGTTTGTCTGGGTGATGAGTGTGTGTGTATGTGTGTCTGGGAGATGTGTGTGTGTGTGTTTGTCTGGGTGATGTGTGTATGTGTCTGGGTGATGTGTGTGTGTGTCTGGGTGATATGTGTGTTTGCCTGGGTGATGTGTGTGTATGTGTTTGGGTGATGTGTGTGTGTGTTTCTGTGTGATGTGTGTGTGTGTCTTGGTGATGTGTGTGTGTGTCTGGGTGATGTGTGTGTGTGTGTGTCTGGGTGATGTGTGTGTGTGTGTCTGGGTGATGTGTGTGTGTGTCTGGGTGATGTGTGTGTTTGCCTGGGTGATGTGTGTGTGTGTCTGCGTCTGGGTGATGTTAGTGTGTCTCTGTCTGGGTGATGTGTGTGCGTGTCTGTGTGATGTGTGTGTGTGTGTCTGTGTGATGTGTGTTTGTGTGTCTGGGTGATGTGTGTGTTTGTCTGGTTGATGTGTGTGTGTGTGTCTAGGTGATGTGTGTGTGTGTCTGGGTGATGTGTTTGCGTGTGTCTTGGTGATGTGTGTGTGTGTCTTGGTGATGTGTGTTTGCGTGTGTCTGGGTGATGTGTGTGTGTGTCTGGGTGATGTGCGTTTGTGTCTGGGTGATGTGTGTGTGTCTGGGTGATGTGTGTGTGTGTGTGTGTCTGGGTGATGTGTGTGTGTGTCTGTGTGATGTGTGTGTGTGTCTGTGTGATTTGTCTGTGTGTCTGGGTGATGTGTGAGTTTGACTGGGTGATGTCTGTATCTGCGTGATGTGTGTGTGCATGTCTGGGTGATGTGTGTGCATGTCTGGGTGATGTGTGTGTGTGTGTGTGTCTTGGTGATGTATGTGTGTGTCTGGGTGATGTTTGTGTGTATGTCTGGGTGATGTGTGTGTGTGCCTGGGTGATGTGGGTGTGTGTGTCTGGGTGATGTGTGTGTGTGTGTGTGGGTGATGTGTGTGTGTGTATGGGTGATGTTTGTGTGTATGTCTGGGTGATGTGTGTGTGTGTCTGGGTGATGTGTTTGTGTGTGTGTCTGGGTGATGCGTGTGTGTGTCTGGGTGATGTGTGTGTGTGTCTGGGAGGTGTGTGTGTTTTTGGGTGATGTGTGTGTGTATGTGTCTGGGTGATGTGTGTGTGTGTCTGGGTGATGTTTATGTGTATGTCTGGGTGATGTGTGTGTATGTCTGGGTGATGTGTGTGTGTGAGTCTGGATGATGTGTGTGTCTGGGTGATGTGTGTGTGTGTGCGTCTGGGTGATGTGTGTGTGTGTGTGTGTGTGTGTGTCTCGGAGATGTGTGTGTGTATCTGGATGATGTGTGTGCGTGCGTCTGGGTGATGTGTGTGTTTTTGGGTGATGTGTGTGTGTGTGTGTCTGGGTGATGTGTGTGTGTGTCTTTGTGATGTGTGTGTGTGTGTCTGGGTGATGTGCGTGTGTGTCTGGGTGATGTGTGTGTGTGTGTCTGTGTGATGTATGTGTGTGTGTGTGTGTCTGGGTGATGTGTGTGTGTGTCTGTGTGATGTGCGTGTGTGTGTCTGGGTGATGTGTGTGTGTGTCTGGGTGATGTGTGTGTGTGTGTGTCTGGATGATGTGTGTGTGTGTGTGTCTGGGTGATGTGTGTGTGTGTCTGGGTGATGTGTGTGTGTGTGTCTGGGTGATGTGCGCTTTTGTCTGGGTGATGTGTGTGTGTGTCTGGGTGATGTGTGTGTGTGCCTGGGTGATGTGTGTACTTGTGTCTGGGTGATGTGTGTGTCTGTCTGATGTGCGTGTGTGGTGGGAGATGTGTGTGTGTGTCTGGGTGATATGTGTGTGTGTCTGGGTGATGTGCACGTGTGTCTGGGTGATGAGCGTGTGTGTCTGGGTGATGTGTGTGTGTGAGTCTGGGTGATGTGTGTGTGTGGCTAGGAGATGTTTGTGTGTGTCTTGGTGATATGTGTGTGCGTCAGGGTGATATATGTGTGTGTGTCTGGGTGATGTGTGTGTGTGTGTCTGGGTGTTGTGTGTGTGTGTGTCTGGGTGATGTGTGTGTGTGTGTTTGGGTGATGCTTGTGTCTGGGTGATGTGTGTGTCTGGGTGATGTGTGTGTGTCTGGGTGATGTGTCTGTGTGTGTCTGGGTGATGTTTGTGTGTGTCTGGGTGATGTGTGTGTGTGTGTCTGGTTGATGTGTGTGTGCGTGATTCTGGTTGATGTGTGTGTGTGTCTGGGTGATGTGTGTGTGTGTGTGTGTCTGTGTGATATGTGTGTGTGTGTCTGGGTGATGTGTGTGTCTGTCTTGGTGATGTGTGTGTGTTTCTCGGTGATGTGTGTGTGTGTGTGTGTCTGGGTGATGTGTGTGTGTGTCTGTGTGATGTGCTTCTGTGTGTCTGTGTGCTGTGTCTGTGCGTCTGTCTGATGTGTGTGTGTGGCGGGGAGATGTGTGTGTGTGTCTGGGTGATGTGCACGTGTGTCTGGGTGATGAGCGTGTGTGTCTGGGTGATGTGTGTGTGTGAGTCTGGGTGATGTGTGTGTGTGGCTAGGAGATGTTTGTGTGTGTCTTGGTGATATGTGTGTACGTCAGGGTGATATATGTGTGTGTGTCTGGGTGATGTGTGTGTGTGTGTCTGGGTGTTGTGTGTGTGTGTGTCTGGGTGATGTGTGTGTGTGTGTTTGGGTGATGTTTGTGTCTGGGTGATGTGTGTGTCTGGGTGATGTGTGTGTGTCTGGGTAATGTGTCTGTGTGTGTCTGGGTGATGTTTGTGTGTGTCTGGGTGATGTGTGTGTTTGTGTCTGGTTGATGTGTGTGTGCGTGATTCTGGTTGATGTGTGTGTGTGTCTGGGTGATGTGTGTGTGTGTGTGTGTGTCTGTGTGATATGTGTGTGTCTGGGTGATGTGTGTGTCTGTCTTGGTGATGTGTGTGTGTTTCTCGGTGGTGTGTGTGTGTGTGTGTGTCTGGGTGATGTGTGTGTGTGTCTGTGTGATGTGCTTCTGTGTGTCTGTGTGCTGTGTCTGTGTGTCTGGGTGATGTGTGTGTGTCTCTGGGTGATGTGTGTGCATGTCTGGGTGATGTGTGTGTGTGTGTGTCTGGGTGATGGGTGTGTGTGTCTGGGTGATGTTTGTGTGTATGTCTGGGTGAAGTGTGTGTGTCTGGATGATGTGTGTGTGTGTATCTGGGTGATGTGTGTGTGTCTGGGTGATGTTTGTGTGTATGTCTGGGTGAAGTGTCTGTGTGTCTTGATGATGTGTGTGTGTGTGTCTGGGTGTTGTGTGTGTGTGTGTGTCTGGGTGATGTGTATGTGTGTCTGGGTCATATTTGTGTGTATGTCTGGGTGATGTGTGTGTGTGTCTGGGTGATGTATGTGTGTGTGTCTGGGTGATGCGTGTGTGTGTCTGGGTGATGTGTGTGTGTGTCTGGGAGGTTTGTGTGTGTGTGTCTGGGTGATGTGTGTATGTCTGGGTGATGTGTGTGTGAGTCTGGATGATGTGTGTGTTTGGGTGATGTGTGTGTGTGTGCGTCTGGGTGATGTGTGTGTGTGTGTGTGTCTGGGTGATGTGTGTGTGTATCTGGATGATGTATGTGCATGTGTCTGGGTGATGTGCGTGTGTTCTGGGTGATGTGCGTGTGTGTCTGGGTGATGTGTGTGTTTATGGGTGATGTGTGTGTGTGTGTCTGGGTGATGTGTGTGTGAGTCTGGGTGATGTTTGTGTTTGTCTTGGTGATGTGTGTCTGTGTGTGTCTGGGTGATGTTTGTGTGTGTGTGTCTGGGTGTTGTGTGTGTGTGTGTCTGGTTGATGTATGTGTGTGTGTCTGGGTGATATGCGTGTGTGTCTGGGTGATGTGTGTGTTTGTCTGGGTGATGAGTGTGTGTGTATGTGTGTCTGGGAGATGTGTGTGTGTGTGTTTGTCTCGGCGATGTGTGTATGTGTTTGGGTGATGTGTGTGTGTTTCTGTGTGATGTGTGTGTGTGTGTCTGGGTGATGTGTGTGTGTGTGAGTCTGGGTGATGTGCGTGTGTTTCTCTGGGTGATGTGCGTTTGTGTGTCTGGGTGATGTGTGTGTGTGTGTGTGTGTGTGTCTGGGTGATATGCGTGTATGTTGTATGATGTGTGTGTGTGTGTCTGTGTGATGTTTATGTGTGTCCTGGTGAGGTATGCGTGTGTGTCTGGGTGATGTGTTTGTGTGTCTGGGTGATGAGTGTGTGTGTATGTGTGTCTGGATGATGTGTGTGTGTGTGTCTGGGTGATGTGTGTGTGTGTCCAGGAGATGTGTGTGTGTTTCTGGCAATGTGTGTGTCTGGGTGATGTGTGTGTGTGTCTGGGTGATGTGTGTGTGTGTGTCTGGGTGATGTGCGCCTGTGTCTGGGTGATGTGTGTGTGTGTCTGGGTGATGTGTGTGTGTGCCTGGGTGATGTGTGTACTTGTGTCTGGGTGATGTGTGTGTCTGTCTGATGTGCGTGTGTGGTGGGGAGATGTGTGTGTGTGTCTGGGTGATGTGTGTGTGTGTCTGGGTGATGTGCACGTGTGTCTGGGTGATGAGCGTGTGTGTCTGGGTGATGTGTGTGTGAGTCTGGGTGATGTGTGTGTGTGGCTAGGAGATGTTTGTGTGTGTCTTGGTGATATGTGTGTGCGTCAGGGTGATATATGTGTGTGTGCCTGGGTGTTGTGTGTGTGTGTGTCTGGGTGATGTGTGTGTGTGTGTTTGGGTGATGTTTGTGTCTGGGTGATGTGTGTGTCTGGGTGATGTGTGTGTGTCTGGGTGATGTTTGTGCGTGTCTGGGTGATGTGTGTGTGTGTGTCTGGTTGATGTGTGTGTGCGTGATTCTGGTTGATGTGTGTGTGTGTCTGGGTGATGTGTGTGTGTGTGTGTGTCTGTGTGATATGTGTGTGTGTGTCTGGGTGATGTGTGTGTCTGTCTTGGTGATGTGTGTGTGTTTCTCGGTGATGTGTGTGTGTGTGTGTGTCTGGGTGATGTGTGTGTGTGTCTGTGTGATGTGCTTCTGTGTGTCTGTGTGCTGTGTCTGTGCGTCTGTCTGATGTGCGTGTGTGGCGGGGAGATGTGTGTGTGTGTCTGGGTGATATGTGTGTGTGTCTGGGTGATGTGCACGTGTGTCTGGGTGATGAGCGTGTGTGTCTGGGTGATGTGTGTGTGAGTCTGGGTGATGTGTGTGTGTGGCTAGGAGATGTTTGTGTGTGTCTTGGTGATATGTGTGTGCGTCAGGGTGATATATGTGTGTGTGTCTGGGTGATGTGTGTGTGTGTGTCTGGGTGTTGTGTGTGTGTGTGTCTGGGTGATGTGTGTGTGTGTGTTTGGGTGATGTTTGTGTCTGGGTGATGTGTGTGTCTGGGTGATGTGTGTGTGTCTGGGTAATGTGTCTGTGTGTGTCTGGGTGATGTTTGTGTGTGTCTGGTTGATGTGTGTGTGTGTCTGGTTGATGTGTGTGTGCGTGATTCTGGTTGATGTGTGTGTGTGTCTGGGTGATGTGTGTGTGTGTGTGTGTGTCTGTGTGATATGTGTGTGTGTGTCTGGGTGATGTGTGTGTCTGTCTTGGTGATGTGTGTGTGCTTCTCGGTGATGTGTGTGTGTGTGTGTGTGTGTGTGTCTGGGTGATGTGTGTGTGTGTCTGTGTGATGTGCTTCTGTGTGTCTGTGTGCTGTGTCTGTGTGTCTGGGTGATGTGTGTGTGTCTCTGGGTGATGTGTGTGCATGTCTGGGTGATATGTGTGTGTGTGTGTCTGGGCGATGTGTGTGTGTGTCTGGGTGATGTTTGTGTGTATGTCTGGGTGAAGTGTGTGTGTGTCTGGATGATGTGTGTGTGTGTATCTGGGTGATGTGTGTGTGTGTCTGGGTGATGTTTGTGTGTATGTCTGGGTGAAGTGTGTGTGTGTCTGGATGATGTGTGTGTGTGTGTGTCTGGGTGTTGTGTGTGTGTGTGTGTCTGGGTGATGTGTGTGTGTGTCTGGGTCATATTTGTGTGTATGTCTGGGTGATGTGTGTGTGTGTGTCTGGGTGATGTATGTGTGTGTGTCTGGGTGATGCGTGTGTGTGTCTGGGTGATGTGTGTGTGTGTCTGGGAGGTTTGTGTGTGTGTGTCTGGGTGATGTGTGTATGTCTGGGTGATGTGTGTGTGAGTCTGGATGATGTGTGTGTTTGGGTGATGTATGTGTGTGCGTCTGGGTGATGTGTGTGTGTGTGTGTGTGTGTGTGTGTTTCTGGGTGATGTGTGTGTGTATCTGGATGATGTGTGTGCAAGTGTCTGGGTGATGTGCGTGTGTTCTGGGTGATGTGCGTGTGTGTCTGGGTGATGAGTGTGTTTATGGGTGATGTGTGTGTGTGTGTGTGTCTGGGTGATGTGTGTGTGAGTCTGGGTGATGTTTGTGTGTGTCTTGGTGATGTGTGTGTGTGTGTGTCTGGGTGGTGTTTGTGTGTGTGTGTCTGGGTGCTGTGTGTGTGTGTGTCTGGTTTATGTATGTGTGTGTGTCTGGGTGATATGCGTGTGTGTCTGGGTGATGTGTGTGTTTGTCTGGGTGATGAGTGTGTGTGTATGTGTGTCTGGGAGATGTGTGTGTGTGTGTGTTTGTCTGGGCGATGTGTGTATGTGTCTGGGTGATGTGTGTGTGTGTCTGGGTGATGTGTGTGTATGTGTTTGGGTGATGTGTGTGTGTGTTTCTGTGTGATGTGTGTGTGTGTCTGTGTGATGTGTGTGTGTGTGTCTGGGTGATGTGCGTGTGTTTGTCTGGGTGATGTGCGTTTGTGTGTCTGGGTGATGTGTGTGTGTGTGTGTGTCTGGGTGATATGCGTGTATGTTGTATGATGTGTGTGTGTGTGTCTGTGTGATGTTTATGTGTGTCCTGGTGAGGTATGCGTGTGTGTCTGGGTGATGTGTTTGTGTGTCTGGTTGATGTGTGTGTGTCTGGGTGATGTTCGTGCGTGTCTGGGTGATGTTTGTGTGTGTCTGGGTGATGTGTGAGTTTGTCTGGGTGATGTGTGTGTGTGTGTCTTGGTGATGTGCATGTGTGTCTGGGTGATGTGTTGTGTGTGTCTGGGTGATGTGTGTGTGTGTGTCTGCGTTATGTGCGTGTGTGTGTGTGTGATGTGTGTGTGTGTCTGGGTGATGTGTGTGTGTGTCTGTGTGATGTGCTTGTGTGTGTCTGTGTGATTTGTCTGTGTGTCTGGGTGATGTGTGAGTTTGACTGGGTGATGTCTGTATCTGAGTGATGTGTGTGTGCGTGTCTGGGTGATGTGTGTGCATGTCTGGGTGATGTGTGTGTGTGTGTCTTGGTGATGTATGTGTGTGTCTGGGTGATGTTTGTGTGTATGTCTGGGTGATGTGTGTGTGTGTCTGGGTGATGTGGGTGTGTGTGTCTGGGTGATGTGTGTGTGTGTGTGTGTGTGTGGGTGATGTGTGTGTGTGTATGGGTGATGTTTGTGTGTATGTCTGGGTGATGTGTGTGTCTGTCTGGGTGATGTGTGTGTGTGTGTGTCTGGGTGATGCGTGTGTGTGTCTGGGTGATGAGTGTGTGTGTCTGGGAGGTGTGTGTGTGTGTATCTGGGTAATGTGTGTATGTCTGTGTGATGTGTGTGTGTGAGTCTGGATGATGTTTGCGTCTCGGTGATGTGTTTGTGTGTGTGTGTCTGGGTGATGTGTGTGTGTATCTGGATGATGTGTGTGCGTGTGTCTGTGTGATGTGTGTGTCTCGGTGATCTGTGTGTGTGTCTGGGTGATGTGTGTGTTTCTGGGTGATGTGTGTTTGTGTGTGTCTGGGTGATGTGTGTGTGTGTCTGGGTGATGTGTGTGTGTGTCTTTGTGATGTGTGTGTGTGTGTCTGGGTGATGTGCGTGTGTGCCTGGGTGATGTGTGTGTGTGTGTCTGTGTGATGTATGTGTGTGTGTGTGTGTGTGTGTGTGTGTGTGTCTGGGTGATGTGTGTGTGTGTCTGTGTGATGTGCGTGTGTGTCTGGGTGATGTGTGTGTGTGTGTCTGGATGATGTGTGTGTGTGTGTGTGTCTGGGTGATGTGTGTGTGTGTCCAGGAGATGTGTGTGTGTTTCTGGCGATGTGTGTGTCTGGGTGATGTGTGTGTGTGTCTGGGTGATGTGTGTGTGTGTGTCTGGGTGATGTGCGCCTGTGTCTGGGTGATGTGTGTGTGTGTCTGGGTGATGTGTGTGTGTGCCTGGGTGATGTGTGTACTTGTGTCTGGGTGATGTGTGTGTCTGTCTGATGTGCGTGTGTGGTGGGGAGATGTGTGTGCGTGTCTGGGTGATATGTGTGTGTGTCTGGGTGATGTGCACGTGTGTCTGGGTGATGAGTGTTTGTGTCTGGGTGATGTGTGTGTGTGAGTCTGGGTGATGTGTGTGTGTGGCTAGGAGATGTTTGTGTGTGTCTTGGTGATATGTGTGTGCTTCAGGGTGATATATGTGTGTGTGTCTGGGTGATGTGTGTGTGTGTGTCTGGGTGTTGTGTGTGCGTGTGTCTGGGTGATGTGTGTGTTTGTGTTTGGGTGATGTTTGTGTCTGGGTGATGTGTGTGTGTCTGGGTGATGTGTCTCTGTGTGTCTGGGTGATGTTTGTGCGTGTGTGGGTGATGTGTGTGTGTGTGTCTGGTTGATGTGTGTGTGCGTGATTCCGGTTGATGTGTGTGTGTGTCTGGGTGATGTGTGTGTGTGTGTGTGTGTCTGTGTGATATGTGTGTGTGTGTCTGGGTGATGTGTGTGTCTGTCTTGGTGATGTGTGTGTGTTTCTCGGTGATGTGTGTGTGTGTGTGTGTGTGTCTGGGTGATGTGTGTGTGTGTCTGTGTGATGTGCTTCTGTGTGTCTGTGTGCTGTGTCTGTGTGTCTGGGTGATGTGTGAGTTTGACTGGGTGATGTCTGTATCTGAGTGATGTGTGTGTGCGTGTCTGGGTGATGTGTGTGTGTCTCTGGGTGATGTGTGTGCATGTCTGGGTGATGTGTGTGTGTGTGTGTCTAGGTGATGTGTGTGTATGTCTGGGTGAAGTGTGTGTGTGTGTCTGGATGATGTGTGTGTGTGTGTCTGGGTGATGTGTGTGTGTGTGTGTCTGGGTGATGTTTGTGTGTGTCTGGGTGATGTTTGTGTGTATGTCTGGGTGAAGTGTGTGTGTGTCTGGATGATGTGTGCGTGTGTGTGTCTGGGTGATGTGTTTGTGTGTGTGTGTCTGGGTGATGTGTGTGTGTGTCTGGGTGATGTTTGTGTGTATGTCTGGGTGATGTGTGTGTGTGTCTGGGTGATGTGTGTGTGTGTCTGGGTGATGCGTGTGTGTGTCTGGGTGATGTGTGTGTGTGTCTGGGAGGTTTGTGTGTGTGTGTCTGGGTGATGTGTGTATGTCTGGGTGATGTGTGTGTGAGTCTGGATGATGTGTGTGTCTGGGTGATGTGTGTGTGTGCGTCTGGGTGATGTGTGTGTGTGTGTGTGTGTGTCTGGGTGACGTGTGTGTGTATCTGGATGATGTGTGTGCGTGTGTCTGGGTGATGTGCGTGTGTTCTGGGTGATGTGTGTGTGAGTCTGGGTGATGTTTGTGTGTGTCTTGGTGATGTGTGTGTGTGTGTCTGGGTGATGTTTGTGTGTGTGTGTCTGGGTGTTGTGTGTGTGTGTGTGTGCCTGGTTGATGTATGTGTGTGTGTCTGGGTGATATGCATGTGTGTCTGGGTGATGTGTGTGTTTGTCTGGGTGATGAGTGTGTGTGTATGTGTGTCTGGGAGATGTGTGTGTGTTTGTTTGTCTGGGCGATGTGTGTATGTGTCTGGGTGATGTGTGTGTGTCTGGGTGATGTGTGTGTATGTGTTTGGGTGATGTGTGTGTGTGTTTCTGTGTGATGTGTGTGTGTGTCTGGGTGATGTGCGTGTGTTTGTCTGGGTGATGTGCGTTTGTGTGTCTGGGTGATGTGTGTGTGTGTGTCTGTGTGATGTTTATGTGTGTCCTGGTGAGGTATGCGTGTGTGTCTGTGTGATGTGTTTGTTTGTCTGGTTGATGTGTGTGTGTCTGGGTGATGTGCGTGTGTGTCTGGGTGATGTGTGTGTCTGTGTCTGGTTGATGTGTGTGTGTGTGTCTGGGTGATGTTCGTGCGTGTCTGGGTGATGTTTGTGTGTGTCTGGGTGATGTGTGAGTTTGTCTGGGTGATGTGCATGTGTGTCTGGGTGATGTGTTGTGTGTGTCTGGGTGATGTGTGTGTGTGTGTCTGGGTGATGTGTGTGTGTGTGAGTCTGGGTGATGTGTGCATGTGTGTCTTGGTGATGTGCATGTGTGTCTGGGTGATGTGTTGTGTGTGTCTGGGTGATGTGTGTGTGTGTCTGGGTGATGTGTGTGTGTGTGTCTGGGTGATGTGTGTGTGTGTCTTTGTGATGTGTTTGTGTGTGTCTGTGTGATGTGTGTGTGTGTGTCTGGGTGATGTGTGTGTGTGTCTGGGTGATGTTTGTGTTTGTCTGGGTGGTGTGTGTGTGTGTCTGTGTGATGTGTGTGTGTGTCTGGGCGATGTGTGTGTGTGTCTTTGTGATGTGTTTGTGTGTGTCTGTGTGATGTGTGTGTGTGTGTCTGGGTGATGTGTGTGTGTGTATCTGGGTGATGCGTGTGTGTGTGTCTGGGCGATGTGTGTGTGTGTCTTTGTGATGTGTTTGTGTGGGTCTGTGTGATGTGTGTGTGTGTGTCTGGGTGATGTGTGTGTGTGTCTGGGTGATGTATGTGTGTGTCTGGGTGATGTGTGTATCTGGGTGATGTGTGTGTGTGTGTCTGGGTGATGTGTGTGTCTGGGAGGTTTGTGTGTGTGTGTGTCTTGGTGATGTGTGTATGTCTGGGTGATGTGTGTGTGTGTGAGTCTGGGTGATGTGTGTATCTGGGTGATGTGTGTGTGTGCGTCTGGGTGACGTGTCTGTGTGTGTGAGGGTGATGTGTGTGTGTCTGGGTGATGTGTGTGTGTGTGTGTCTGGGTGATGTGTGTGTGTGTGTGTGTCTGGGTGACGTGTGTGTGTGTGTGTCTGGGTGATGTGTATGTGTGTGTCTGTGTGATGTTCGTGCGTGTCTGGGTGACGTGTGTGTGTGTGTGAGTCTGGGTGATGTGTGTCTGTGTCTGGGTGATGTGTGTGTGTGTGAGTCTGGGTGATGTGTGCTTGTGTGCCTTGGTGATGTGTGTGTGTGTCTGGGTGATGTGTGTGTGTGTCTGGGTGATGTGTGTGTGTGTGTCTGGTTTATGTGTGTCTGTGTCTGGGTGATGTGTGTGTGTGTCTGGGTGATGTGTGTGCGTGTGTCTGGGTGATGTGTGTGTTTGTGTAACCCATGTGTGTGTCTCCATGTGATAGTTGTGTGATCTGTGTTGAGTGGAGTTGTACAGGAGCTGAGTTTTTGCTGCTGTTACACACCTTGGGCTGAATTTTATGCTGATCGGGTGGGACTCGCACGATTCAATTGGGCATCAAATTTCGCGAGTAGACATCAGGTGAGTGTTGTATATCGTCCTGCACATGCACCATATTTCAGGCGGCCTGCACTTGCGCAAAAGTCAGCATCGCGCCCACTGACAATTAAAAGGGCAATTAAGCCCATCAATGGGGTAATTATCTGCCCCTTGAGGTGGTCTCTCCAGCCTGACGGTGGGTGGCTGGGTGAATCGATCCAGCCGCCATTACATTTTTCATCAAAACACATCCAAGGGCGGGAGGAGGTTTCCGTTATTAAATTAAATAAGAATAGAAACCTGTGCGCAGTATATGTAACATCGATGTGTTCAGGTGACTGATTGTGAAACTTGGAGACATTTTCTCTGACTTTCAGAAGGGTATTTCCTGGGTTTTGGGGCTGTAGCTGCTAGGGGCAACGGTCTGTCCTCAGGGGGCTTTCAGTCAGCGCTCGCCCCCACCCCCAGAAACATCACCCACCCAACCCCCACCCCCACCCACAGAAACATCACCCACCCACCCCCCACCCACACCCACAGAAACATCACCCACCCTCCCCCCACCCGCACCCACAGAAACATCACCCACCCTCCCCCCACCCCCACCCACAGAAACATCACACACCCTCCCCCCACCCCCACCCACAGAAACATCACCCACCCTCCCCCCACCCCCACCCCCAGAAACATCACCCACCCTCCCCCCACCCCCACCCACAGAAACATCACCCACCCTCCCCCCACCCCCACCCACAGAAACATCACCCACCCTCCCCCCACCCCACCCACAGAAACATCACCCACCCTCCCCCCACCCCCACCCACAGAAACATCACCCACCCAACCCCCACCCACAGAAACATCACCCACCCTCCCCCCACCCCGACCCACAGAAACATCACCCACCCTCCCCCCACCCCCACCCACAGAAACATCACCCACCCTCCCCCCACCCCCACCCACAGAAACATCACCCACCCTCCCCCCAACCCCACCCACAGAAACATCACCCACCCTCCCCCCACCCCCACCCACAGAAACATCACCCACCCTCCCCGCTCCCCCACCCACAGAAACATCACCCACCCTCCCCCCACCCACACCCACAGAAACATCACCCACCCTCCCCCCACCCACAGAAACATCACCCACCCTCCCCCCACCCACAGAAACATCACCCACCCTCCCCCCACCCCCACCCACAGAAACATCACCCACCCTCCCCCCACCCCCACCCACAGAAAAATCACCCACCCTCCCCCCACCCCCACCCACAGAAACATCACCCACCCTCCCCACACCCCCACCCACAGAAACATCACCCACCCTCCCCCCACCCCCACCCACAGAAACATCACCCACCCTCCCCCCACCCCCACCCACAGAAACATCACCCACCCTCCCCCCACCCCCACCCACAGAAACATCACCCACCCTCCCCCCACCCCCACCCACAGAAACATCACCCACCCTCCCCCCACCCACAGAAACATCACCCACCCTCTCCCCACCCCCACCCACAGAAACATCACCCACCCTCCCCCCACCCACAGAAACATCACCCACCCTCCCCCCACCCCCACCCACAGAAACATCACCCACCCTCCCCCCACCCCCACCCACAGAAACATCACCCACCCTCCCCCCACCCCCACCCACAGAAACATCACCCACCCTCCCCCCACCCCCACCCACAGAAACATCACCCACCCTCCCCCCACCCCCACCCACAGAAACATCACCCACCCTCCCCCCACCCACAGAAACATCACCCACCCTCCCCCCACCCCCAGAAACATCACCCACCCTCCCCACACCCCCACCCACAGAAACATCACCCACCCTCCCCCCACCCCCACCCACAGAAACATCACCCACCCTCCCCCCACCCCCACCCACAGAAACATCACCCACCCTCCCCCCACCCCCACCCACAGAAACATCACCCACCCTCCCCCCACCCCCACCCACAGAAACATCACCCACCCTCCCCCCACCCCCACCCACAGAAACATCACCCACCCTCCCCCCACCCCCACCCACAGAAACATCACCCACCCTCCCCCCACCCCCACCCACAGAAACATCACCCACCCTCCCCCCACCCACAGAAACATCACCCACCCTCCCCCCACCCCCACCCACAGAAACATCACCCACCCTCCCCCCACCCCCACCCACAGAAACATCACCCACCCTCCCCCCACCCACAGAAACATCACCCACCCTCCCCCCACCCCCACCCACAGAAAAATCACCCACCCTCCCCCCACCCACAGAAACATCTACCACCCTCCCCCCACCCCCACCCACAGAAACATCACCCACCCTCCCCCCAACCCCCACCCACAAAAACATCACCCACCCTCCCCCCACCCCCACCCACAGAAACATCACCCACCCTCCCCCCACCCCACCCACAGAAACATCACCCACCCTCACCCCACCCCCACCCACAGAAACATCACCCAGCCTCCCCCCACCCCCACCCACAGAAACATCACCCACCCTCCCCCCACCCCCACCCACAGAAACATCACCCACCCGCCCCCCACCCCCACCCACAGAAACATCACCCACCCTCCCCCCACCCACACCCACAGAAACATCACCCACCCTCCCCCCACCCCCACCCACAGAAACATCACCCACCCTCCCCCCACCCACAGAAACATCACCCACCCTCCCCCCACCCCCACCCACAGAAACATCACCCACCCTCCCCCCACCCACAGAAACATCACCCACCCTCCCCCCACCCCCACCCACAGAAACATCACCCACCCTCCCCCCACCCACAGAAACATCACCCACCCTCCCCCCACCCCCACCCACAGAAACATCACCCACCCTCCCCCCACCCCCACCCACAGAAACATCACCCAGCCTCCCCCCACCCCCACCCACAGAAACATCACCCACCCTCCCCCCACCCCAACCCCCACCCACAGAAACATCACCCACCCTCCCCCCACCCCCACCCACAGAAACATCACCCACCCTCCCCGCACCCCACCCACAGAAACATCACCCACCCTCCCCCCACCCCCACCCACAGAAACATCACCCACCCTCCCCCCACCCCCACCCACAGAAACATCACCCTCCCCCCACCCCCCACCCACAGAAACATCACCCACCCTCCCCCCACCCACAGAACATCACCCACCCTCCACCCACCCACAGAAACATCACCCACCCTCCCCCCACCCACAGAAACATCACCCACCCTCCCCCCACCCCCACCCACAGAAACATCACCCACCCTCCCCCCACCCACAGAAACATCACCCACCCTCCCCCCACCCCCACCCACAGAAACATCACCCACCCTCCCCCCACCCCCACCCACAGAAACATCACCCTCCCCCCACCCCCACCCACAGAAACATCACCCACCCTCCCCCCACCCACAGAACATCACCCACCCTCCCCCCACCCACAGAAACATCACCCACCCTCCCCCCACCCACAGAAACATCACCCACCCTCCCCCCACCCCCACCCACAGAAACATCACCCAACCTCCCCCCACCCACAGAAACATCACCCACCCTCCCCCCACCCACAGAAACATCACCCACCATCCCCCCACCCCCACCCACAGAAACGTCACCCACCCTCCCCCCACCCCCACCCACAGAAACATCACCCACCCTCCCCCCACCCCCACCCACAGAAACATCACCCACCCTCCCCCCCACCCACAGAAACATCACCCACCCTCCCCCCACCCCCACCCACAGAAACATCACCCACCCACCCCCCACCCCCACCCACAGAAACATCACCCAACCTCCCCCCACCCCCACCCACAGAAACATCACCCACCCTCCCCCCACCCCCACCCACAGAAACATCACCCACCCTCCCCCCACCCACAGAAACATCACCCACCCTCCCCCCACCCCCACCCACAGAAACATCACCCACCCTCCCCCCACCCCTTCCCACAGAAACATCACCCACCCTCCCCCCACCCCCACCCACAGAAACATCACCCACCCTCCCCCCACCCACAGAAACATCACCCACCCTCACCCCACCCCCACCCACAGAAACATCACCCACCCTCCCCCCACCCCCACCCACAGAAACATCACCCACCCTCCTCCCACCCACAGAAACATCACCCACCCTCCCCCCACCCCCACCCACAGAAACATCACCCACCCTCCCCCCACCCCCACCCACAGAAACATCACCCACCCTCCCCCACCCACAGAAACATCACCCACCCTCCCCCCACCCCCACCCACAGAAACATCACCCACCCTCCCCCCACCCCCACCCACAGAAACATCACCCACCCTCCCCCCACCCACAGAAACATCACCCACCCTCCCCCCACCCACACCCACAGAAACATCACCCACCCTCCCCCCACCCCCACCCACAGAAACATCACCCACCCTCCCCCCACCCCCACCCACAGAAACATCACCCACCCTCCCCCCACCCCCACCCACAGAAACATCACCCACCCTCACCCCACCCCCACCCACAGAAACATCACCCACCCTCCCCCCACCCCCACCCACAGAAACATCACCCACCCACCCCCACCCACAGAAACATCACCCACCCTCCCCCCACCCCCACCCACAGAAAGATCACCCAACCTCAGCCCACCCCAACACCAACCCCCCACCCACCCACAGAAACATCACCCACCCTCCCCCCAACCCCACCCACAGAAACATCACCCACCCTCCCCCCACCCCCACCCACAGAAACATCACCCACCCTCCCCCCACCCCCACCCACAGAAACATCACCCACCCTCCCCCCACCCCCACCCACAGAAACATCACCACCCTCCCCCCTCCCACAGGAACATCACCCACCCTCCCCCCCACCCCCACCCACAGAAACATCACCCACCCTCCGCCCACCCCCACCCACAGAAACATCACCCACCCTCCCCCCACCCCCACCCACAGAAACATCACCCACCCTCTCCCCACCCCACCCACAGAAACATCACCCACCCTCCCCCCCACCAGAACATCACCCACCTCCCACAGAAACATCACCCACCCTCCCCCCACCCCACCCACAGAAACATCACCCACCCTCCCCCCCACCCACAGAAACATCACCCACCATCCCCCCACCCCCACCCACAGAAACATCACCCACCCTCCCCCAACCACAGAAACATCACCCACCCTCCCCCCAACCACAGAAACATCACCCACCCTCCCCCCACCCCCACCCCAGAAACATCACCCACCCTCCCCCACCCCCACCCACAGAAACATCACCCACCCTCCCCCCACCCACAGATACATC